>CM031238.1:869136946-869318345 GCA_018340775.1 Taxus wallichiana var. yunnanensis
TTAATTCATGGCTTACTTTGAAATTTTAGAAAAGAGAGGTATTAACACATTACAAAATCATATTTGGTGATTTTGAGTTCATTATTAGTCGAGGTAAAAAATTCAATATTTGTAAGAATCCACTAATGAAGTCTTATTTGAGACATAGAGTTTTATACTTAATGGAAGATTTCAATGCCATTAATATTGATCTATTCCTAGAGCTGAAAACAAGCATGCGAAAGACTTACAACGGTTGGTGCTAGTTTTGAAATTTAGAATAGATTGAAAACAACAAATTTTAACATCATTATTAAGCTAATTATCATCGGACCCTCAATGCACAGTAATGGCTTAATTAGTAGGTTTTAAAATGATGATCAAATCTACTGAGGTTTTGCACAGAAAGTGAGTTCTACGTAGTTAATCGGGATAAGTTACATCATGTATATGGCGATCAGATTGTTTAGTTAAAGAAAAATAAATTTCCTCGAAGTGCAGTTTCATTGGAAGACATCTTGATGCTTGATAACTAAGATGTCGACACATGTTGATAACTATGAAGAGATTTCAATTGATGAAGGGAAAAAGTTATTTCTTAGAAAGGTATGTTCCTCAGCGAGAGAAAAAGTCATTTTATTAATCTTTGCAAAGAGTTTAAGGATGTATTTGCTTGGAAATACCAAGACTGAAAGGATTTGATCCTAGTCTAGCAAAACATACGATCGAGTTACATCGAATCTTCTTAAGCACCTGTAAGACAAAAACAAAGGCCTATAAATCCAAAAATAGAACCTCGATGAAGAAAGAGTTATCCAAGTTGATTGAATCGAGGTATTATTTTTCCGATTAAGCATACAAGTTGGGTAGCCAATCTTGTTCCTATTAGGAAGAAAACGGTGAAATCGGACTATGTGTAGATTTAAAGATCTTAATAAAGCTTCATTAAAAGATCATTACCCACTTTCGAATATGGATCAGATTTTGAGAGCAGTCTCAAGTTCGGATAGACTATCTCTTACGGATTTTATAGTGGCTATAATCAGATTTTAGTACGAGAAGAAGATAGATACAAAACAACTTTTACCACCAAGTAGGAGTACTATGCTTTACAAAATAATGTCTTTTGGTCTTTCAAATCTTTGGTGCTAACGTTTCAACGTGCAATGGACATGGATTTTCATAGCTTGTTAAATAGATGCATTCTTGTCTATTTGGATGATGTTCTTTGTATTTTCAAAAAGACCAAAAAACATACGATGCATTTAAGGTAGACCTTTAGGATTATGCGAAGTAGTTTGGAATATCTCTGAATCCTCTGAAGTCTATCTTTTCAGTGCATCAAGGTAAATTACTTGGTCATATTGTTTCGAAGTAGGGTTTAGCAATTGATCCTTTCAAAATCGAAGCTATATCATAGCTATCACTACCTCATCATAAAAAGGCATTGCAAAGTTTTCTCAGAAAAATTAACTTTGTTAGAAGATTTGTTCCAGATTTTGCAGCATTGGTTAAACTGTTAACATCTATGTTAAAGAAAGAGAAAAATTTCTCTTGGACCAACGAAGGAAGGGAAGGTTTTGAAGCAATAAAATTAGCTATCTCTTAGGATCCTACTCTTTTAAACCCAAATTTGATAAAAAATATACAATGTATGCACTTGTAGGAGCCAAAATAATATCAGCCTATCTTGACCTAGGTTAATGATGAAAATATTGAAGCAGCCGATTGCTTTCTTTGGAATGAGTTTACATGATTATGAAACAAGGTACACTTTTCTTGAAAAATAAGTACTTTTAGTAGTCGAGAGAACTAAAGAATTTTAAGTAAATGCTTTCAAACAATAAAATTCACGTTATTGTTTCTCATCCAGTGTGAAAGCTTTCCTTTTAAATAAAGAATTGAATGAGAAAAGAGAAAACTAGATAACCAAGGTTATGGAATATGATGTTGATATCCGAGTTGATTAGACAGGTTTGACATAAAGGTTTATGTGAACATATAATTACTGGTA
Organism: Taxus wallichiana var. yunnanensis; assembly: GCA_018340775.1. NCBI lineage: Eukaryota > Viridiplantae > Streptophyta > Pinopsida > Cupressales > Taxaceae > Taxus > Taxus wallichiana. The sequence goes on from CM031238.1 coordinate 869,138,940, forward strand.
GGGAAAAGCATCAGGTTGTAGAACCCAAAGATTGAACAACATGCTGAAGTTATGTATCAAGCAATCAAATATCACAGTCAACTAGAAAATCATGCAACCTAAACTTGTCCAAGAGATCTAGGAATCAAGGTGGATGACTAATTTGGTTAACTACTTATAGCATGACACTTATCTAGATCATACGGATAATAATAAATGAAGATACTTCAAATTACAAGCTATTCCTTATCTTTTCATTGATGGTGTATTGTTCAAAAGGATATAAATGGGATCTTGCTTACGATGTGTTGATTATGATAAAATTCGGAAGATATTATAAGAATTTCATGAGGACCTATAGGAGGTCACTTCTCAGCATGTACTACTGACTCTAAAAATTATGAAAGCATGTTACTATTGGCTAACATATTCAAATACTTTGTTTTGAATGGATTAGAAAGTGTAAGAAATGTGCTTTCTTTGTTGGAAAAAGAATGTCTTGCTTCATTGCCTTTGCGTCCTATTTCATCGATCAACCTTTTATGTACGGTGGGGTCTTGATTTTATTAGAATGATAAACTGCCTTCATCATAAGGACATAAGTTCATATTAAGCGCTACAAACTATTTTACATGATGGACTAAAGCAATAGCCTTGAAGGATGCTAACGAAGCTTTAATACTATCCTTTTATGAAGGCATAGTTTATAGATTTGGTGTTCCAGTAATGATCATATCAGATAATGCTTTGGCATTCCTCGGTGCAAAGTAATGATTGGGCTATCAAACACAGAATATATCGAGTTCTTCATCTAATTATTACCCAAGGTAATGGCTTAGCTAAAAGTACTATGCAATAATCCGTTAAGGATCATCGAGAAGAACACTCAAAGATAATCAAAGAGCTTGGCATGTGATGTTGAATTCCGCACTTTGGGATGACAGAGTGACTCTAAAAGATCTTTTGGTAATTCACTATACAAGTTTGTGTATGGAAAAGAAGCAATAATGTCTATTTCGGTTGAGTTACCAACATTAAATTTGCTTGCATTAAATGGAGCTACTTGAGAATGAACCATTACGGAGTTCGTTATGCGGAGTTAATGGAATTGTAAGGGTTGAGATATCAAGCTCATTTAAACATGGAAAAAAATCAAAAAAAAATCAAGCAATTTTTTTGACAAGAAATCAAATTGAGTCTTCAATGAAGGAGATATTGTGTTAAAATGGAATGTTGATCGTGTAAAGCTAGGAAGACACTCAAATTTTGATACACTACGGAGTAGCCCTTACATGATTTCAAATTGCAGAGAACACAATACTTTTTAGCTTTCAAAGATGAGTGGAGAGGAACTTCCCATTCCCATGAATGGTATGTTTCTAGAACTTGTTATTGAAAAATCTTACGGTGATTGTTAGAGTAGGATTTCCTTGATAAGTGTAATTTGTACACATTGCATTATTTTTAGTTCAATAAGTGCATTCATGCCGTGATCTGAACAGTTAGTAGATCCTTTCCTAGCTTTTTTATTTTGTTTTAGAAGGGTTGGACCTTTAGAATGGTATATTTTGGTCATATTCTTTAGACTCCATGCCCGATGGACAAGAGCAAACCTTTGGTATATAAGCTAGCGACAGCTTTCCCCACAGGATTGCTAGAAATGTTGACAATTTTTGTACTTGTGTAAAAATGGGAAACTTGAAAATTTGTTATGATGGATAGAATAGGTGAAGTATACCTAAGCTAGGGAGATCACATCAGATTATGTCGTTACCTACTTGATTTATTTAAAAGATTGCATGAAATTTGTAGCTATGTGTCTTGTTACAAAGCGTAACAAATCACATAGTCTACAATTTCATGACTATCCTCAACAAAAGAATACAAGCCTTGAAGGACGAGTTATGTTGTCTTGATGAGAATGTCAATTACGAGAATAGGTGAAGTGTAAGGTTTTAGAACAACATACATAAGTGCAGATCTCAAAAAATCAGAGTTCGTTACTGAATGTTACAAATTCTACTCAATATTCTTTTCTTTAAGATTAAGACATTCAATTATGTTACTGAGTTGTTTAGTTCATTATCTGATCCATCGGAAGTTAGAAATGCGAAAGAGATATACAACTAATTTATAGAATTCAATGGTTTATTCATAAGAAGAGTCAAATGTTTCCCATACAAGCCATGGGATGTATAGCTGGAAAGTAGAGTATAACTATTGAAAAGAAAGATACACATGCATGAAGGAGAAAGCGATGAGGAGTATGAGGGTGAACCCATCATTTCCTTGTATATTCTTCTTTTTGCTTGAAGCATCTCCTGTATCACTTCCTTCATCCTCAAGTCATGGTACCTAAAAGAAAAACAAATCAATCATCAGTCACGAGCTCAAGGATCAAACAATATTCCTACACTATCCTACTTCATGCATATGAATCTTCTCCTAAGAGAAGATGTATTCTACTTAAAGGAAAAGCTGCATGCATGCTTTAATCACTCAGAAAGAAGAAAGTGAAAAGAGAAGAAGCAAACATGGACATAAGAGAGGATAGGAGGCCTAAATATTTCCTAATTGTTTCCATAAGTGTGTACGAGTACAGGTTGTAGCCAAAGAAAGAAATAAATAAGTCATAAGTACATGCTAAGAAGAAGGAAGAGTGCAACTCAAAGTTCAGCAAACATTCTGCAAATGGAAGAAGTTAGAGCTCAGAGGAGAGAATGGAAGGTAGAAGCACACTTTTCAATTTGTAAAGAAGAAATAGAATCAAATTTCAACAATTTGAGGCTAAAAGCAAAAGGATTAATGTTGAAATAGGATGAGAGAGAAGATTATGGTAAAAAACATTGACAGGGCTTCGCCATGTAAAATCAACATTTCAAATTTTTCAGCATACATATCAAAGCTGTAATGAAAGGAAAAGTAGTATATAATTGCATAAAAAGAATTCTTTATAGCTTAAACAACTGAAATAAATTGAAATTCCAAGATAAACTCACAAATTTCAGTTTTTCTAAGGTTACAGTTTTCAGAATAAAGCAGATATGAGAGAACAAAATCACTACAAATATCAATGAAATATATCCATTCAAGCAAGGTTGTACTCATCTACAACATAAGCAGAAGCCATTATAGGTGAACAAAATATATCTCATAACAATAGTTTAAAGTAAGCTATCAGAAGATACAATGTGCATAAAAGATCATCATATAGTAGCTATACAAGCAAAGACCAGATTAAGCTACAGGTCTTCATGAGCTCAACTTCTCAGAATAGAGGGGATACTTGCAAGCAAGGAACATGTCTAGTTTGAAAATGTTTTGAAAAGAGATAGTCTGGAAAAAATTGGCGAGGGCTTCAGCCCTATAAAATCAACATTTACAAATTTTCCAGCATCTATATCAAACTGAAATTAAAGAAATGTAGTGAAAGTAACAGAGTAAAGTATCTGAATCAAGGCTTGTGCCAAATAGTGATATCAAAATAGATCAAGAATTGCTAAAAATTACTACAGGTATCAAAGAGTATAAGTGCAACTACATGTTACAAATAGGCATTTCAAAAATGAACTGAAAGAAGAGATATACTCATATAGTTTCTTTTGCAATGAGCAAGTTCCAGTCAAAGAAATCAAATGTGGATAGAGGAAGAACTCTAGGGTGAGGAATAACAATACTGGAATGTCAAATAAAGGGGATTTTGCATATACCAGATCAACGAAATCAGACAACAAGTACATATCTTGAGTGTATCAAAAAAACCCATCAACAGGTATCAAGAAGTTAGAGAAACATTAATAGCTCACTGTTTGAAACAAAACTTCTCAAATCCTCAAAAGTTGTAAATCAGACAATGAGTCACAAAATGAGTTTTCAAGCTTGAGATCTTGAAGTTACATAGGGATCTTTAGAAGGAGACGGATCGCCATTATGCCTCCAGATATCAAAGTGTCCATAGATGAGTAACAATCATTTACAAAATAGTTCAAGCCCGAATGGAAGAAATCCTCGGACTACGAGTTCAAAAATTTCAAAAAGCTGAATATATTAAGAAAACCCAAGCTCAAAACAATCATAATGATGACCAACTGCTGAGAAAGAGAAGCAAAACAAAATTCCTAAAAATAAATAAATTGTGTTTGAGTTATTCAAGTTGCTTTTGAAATACCCATTTCTTAGAATATACTGAGATCTACATGTTTAACAATAGCGAAGTCATCATTCTAAGTAGAGAAACAAACTTCATGCTCGAGAAATGTATATTGACAAGTTTGAAGTTACAAAAAATCGATTCAAATGCTCTTATAAATGAAAATACGGAAGTACATCTCAAATGAAACCGGTATTCAAATTTTGTACAAATGGAACTTACGGGAAAATTCGAGACATGGAAGTCATTAGAACTCCAGAAGCATGAAGAAATGTAGACCCAAATGAGCAACCAAAACCGAGTTTGAAGTAAAGGCGAACTAAGAGATCAACCAAATATTTCTCATGAAAATATTGTAGGATAGAAAGATGAAAATATGTGTATAAGGCTTAACAAATCTATATTTCTGAGTTCAAATAGAACAACCTTAAAAGTAGCTACCTCAATGGCGAATTCCACGAGAGATCATATTCTAGTACTCAAGCTCATTTCAACTTCAGAGACCTCATAAATACAAAAACACGAGAGATGTCGGCCAATAAATCTTGTTGAAGCTGACCAAAATAAGCACAAATGAAGCAAGTTCGAGAAGACCGGCCGACTTGAGATCAAAACAATGGTGGTCTACAAAAATTATTCAGGGCTTCGCCCATCGACTACAAAAATGAAATGAAAATGATCATCATGCCAAAGTTTACTTCTACGGCCAGCTTGAGAGTGGAGTTAATAAACCCTAACCAATGATCAAGCATCGACGAAAGCTTCAACAAGTACAGATCGAAGGTCAAAAGCCATGCACCTAGAGATCAAAATGAATAACCACGATTAGCCACCACCGACCGCATTCAAAGCCAAGTCAGAAACCCTAACCAAAGGTAAAAATATCAATGACATTGAAAAGAAGTACGGATCAAAGGCCCAAGGTTCCTATCCAAATATCCAAGCTAACCCAACTCAGGTCAGATTACCACCGACCAAGTTTGCTAAGGGTTGAGTCATCATGGGAAGGGGCTAGCCCACGTGTCCACAAACAATATCATTGCATTTGATTTTCAAAATTCCAAAACCATAGTCATTTCCAAATAATAAAAATATGAATCCGAATGTACATGCCATAATGATCACCTAAAAGTGAAATCCAAGCTACATGCTACAACTATACAAGAACCGACACATATATACATCTGTATAATTAAACAAAAGGTGGTGGATATATATAGCATGTTTATCAATCAAGATGGTCACCCCTTTTATTTATGCTAAAGTCCACAAGGTGGCCAAACCTGGTAATGTGAAGGTGGTCCCCACACGAGGAGGTTGAAGTAAACTTGCAGAGAATGTTATCCACTGTAATCACTAACAAACACAATGAGTGTCGGCATCGGAGAAAAGTGGTCAGCAATATTAATATAAGGATGAGTATTATTGCAAATATTTGTAATTATTTTGCTCACATACGGAAGTTTTTTTGCATGCCTTCACAACAAGATAGAATGGAGAAGAAGATAGAGTTGCACGCCATTGAGAGAGACTTGCCTTGCAAGAAACCTTATTTTAGTAAATTATTCACCCTTCTCTTTCTTAAAAATAGAACATTCAACTTGAGTTGACTAAGATGTAATCAAAGGCTATTAATGCCTTTTGTACTAGATTTTGTATTATTTTATCCTTTTATTTATTATTAAATAAAGGATAAAATTATATTGCGTGGGTGAGTACATCCTTAGTCTATTTTTAGGAAGGGTGGGAAAATTTATTTTGCTATATATTGTGTGCCTTTCAAAGCACTGAGAAGAGGAACTAGAGGAATTTTGATATATGAGGATCTTGATGTAGATTTTGCAGTTTTCCCTACGAGTGTGAAGTGTTTTCTACCTTTCTAAGTTACTTTGAAGTCTTGTGTATGTTATATTAATCTTGTGAATGCAAATTCCCTTGATCGAAACCACCTTACCTGCTAAGTTTTAGGTCCTTTTACTGCTTAAATTTAATGTGCATGTTAACTTATTAGTATTGTTGTGATTCTCCCTCAGTACAATCAAGTGTTTTCCCTTAGATACTATGCAGAAAACTTTGGTTCGTGCATCGAGAATCCTTCCAGTTAGTTGTGCATCTGATAAGTCAAATCCCTCATACAAATTTGGTGTATCACCTTAGTTTTAATCATTTTACATTCATCTTTTACCATGAAACTCCCATAAAGTAGTTTAGTATATACCAACAAGGAACCAACCTTTATATCGAGAGACTCACCTCAAAATAGGTATAGCCAGCCAGTACAGGGTGTTCCATTGTATCTACGAAAGAGAGAGATCATTTGTGAGATTAGAAAACACGTAGCCATCTTTCGTACAGGGATGCACTTTCTGAGAGATAACAAATCTCACATAGGCCTTAATCCTTGTGATAATTTAGAGCATCTATGCAATTCCATTTCTAGTAAGAGCTTTCGTTTGGGATTGGAATAAATGATTTAAAATCACTTTTCTTTCATCTATTGACAAATATTTTACTGATAAGCCTCACCCGGGTGTACCTTAGGCAGCGTGATTTTGTAGATCTTGATGCTTTGATGGATTTTCTAATTCGATCCTTCATGATAGAATCTCAAAGATTGTGTGAAATAATGCTTGATCTAGGCCTCATTGAAGGAAATATTCGGTTGAAGAAACATTCTAGCTATTATGTGGCATTCTGTTGGTTTAGCCTCCCATTGTGTAGGATTCCTCAAGGATCTAGTGAATCAAGTTCACCTGCCCCACCTCCCACCAAAAATTCCTTCAAAAACAACTAATCCTATCTGTACCACCCCTGTTTGTCATGTGTGCACATAAATGCATAATCTTTGTTACCAAAACATGTAGAAGCAATCAGGGTCTCAAATGTCTTCAGTAACCTTTTCCTTGTTGTGAAAATATCTCCTTGATCTGGAAGTGAAACCTTGTGACAGTCAAATCTGGTGTGTTGATCATATTTTCCAAAGGTATTCTCTATAAAACCAATGCAAAAGAAGGATTTATCATTGTTCCTCAATAAAAAGAGGTTACAAAATAGGTTCTCTTAAATTGGTTGAAAGACACGTCTAAAATATTTAGGATCAGATCACATCCTATTAAGGTGCTTATCCATCTCTCCACAAGTCTTTGGTGAGGGATGGAGTTAAGCATGAGGAGGTGATATTCCCTAATGTGAGAAATTGTTGTAAAATCACTAAGGGAGGAATCATCTAGTAGCTTGGATGAAGAAATGGGTGTACTAGTAGATGCCTTGTCAAATGATACTGATGTGGAATTTGGTATAAGGACATCATTTGGATGATATGTCAAATAAAAATCTACAAAAGGATTGGGATCTATAGGGACTATAAATGTTTGACCTTCATGTTCGTATTTGAGAAAGTGGTGAAGCATGGAAGGCACACATCGCATGGTGCATATCTAGGGGCATCCTAAAACATATTATATTGGAATTCCCCTTCTATGATGTAGAAGAGTTCATGTAAGGTTTTATTTCCAACTTTGAGTGGAAGGATCATGGTGCCTAATGTGGGCGCGATAGTGTCGTTGAAGGATCATAGTAAAACTAGAGTTTGACCAATGACAGAAGGAGATAGATTAAGTTGATTGAAAGAAATGGATGATATAATGTTGATGGATTGCACCCCCATCAATCATGACCCTTATGACAAGGACATCATTGATCTAAGTAGTGATAAAAAGTGGTAAGTCATGTTCCTCGGGTATAAGTGAAGGTCTAAGAAAGGAAATTCAAATGATATAAAATGATATAGATGCCTTGAGGGCCCCTACAAATTTTTGTGAAGGATGAGGGGTCATCTGTTGGTATAGTTACTTGAATATAGGGCTTTGATCATATCTTTTTGTGAGAAGGTGACATTTGTATTAACTCATAAAGTGACATTTTAATGGGATCTTGGTGTAACTATTTAATAACAACCTTTTGTATTGTGGTGGAGGAAGAAGGTGGTACATGAAAGGATGGAAACCTTATTTTGGGTGATGTCATTTGACCAGGTGTTTTAGGAGTTATGGGAATAGATATTTTTGGTTGGTCTGATGGGATAGAACAATTCTGGTGGTGGAGGTATGGCTATGAAATTTTTACCTTTCTTAGATTCAAGATGAGTCTGTGTCATAGGTTTGTGAATGGGTAGTAAATATGAACAATGTTGACCTGATGGGAAGATATGGGTGCTTTGGATTTAGGTGAAGGTGATGAAGTGGATGGTTCTGAAGGAAGGAGAGCCAGATTTCCATACTTCTAAGAAATTAAATGAAAGGCCTTACAATGTTCTATGGAATGACCCCATGTTCTATGATAATTGCAAGAGACATTGAAGTCATACCAAGTGGGTTTCCATCCTCGTGGATCCGAAGGTTTGGGAGGTGGTAACGTTATGAGTGATTGTTGAAGGAGGTATTCTAAAATAGTTGCATAACATCCCTTAGGTGTATATGTGGATGATGATGGAGTTTGAGATATCTTATCTTCTAATGGAAGTAAGATTGTGGGTGGGGTTTTGCATTATTGGTTGCTGAGGGATTTTGGATGTTGTGATGGGTGGAGGACAAGAGTCACTTGTGGAAGCTTTATAGATAGGCTTTGGTTCTATAATGATAGGGTGGTTCTTAGGTATAAGGATCGAGGACCCCACAAGGGATTCTAATATGGGGGAACATAATAAGGGCCATTAAAACCTGAATGATATCTTGTTTATAAGATCTTGTTGTAGAAGTTTGGTAGATGTAGGCCTTGGCCTTGGCATGACAAGAGGATCAGTGAAAGTAGAAATGGCCTTTCTAGGAGGAGGAAGAAAAAGGTGGAGGGCCATGGAAATGGTATGTTTGATCATAATAAGGAATTTTAAAGACCTAGATGACACCTATTTATTGGGTCCCCTTGAGGTTTTGGATGAGTTGGGTGTATTTATCGAAGTTGATGCTAATGAAGGAAGAGGAGTTTGAATTGTGTGGTTAATGTAATCTAAATGGTTTACGGGTTGTATCGATCTTGGATTTTTTTTTTGCCGATGGGGGATGAATATGACCCATGGTTGGTTTAGGTGGAGGTAGTTGTGCTAGGAATGTTTCAAGGGTATCATAGTTATATTTGCAAAACTGGGTAGCAGTGCATGTGTAGTTGTACTAGAGGATATGTTGGGTGTGGGGATGGATTGAGTAACATCATGTGATATAGAGGAAGAAGTGGCTTTGACCTTGTCCCCAATGGTGAAGGATTTAATAGATATGGAATTAGATTTAGTAGAAGTTGATGTTGAGTTCGAAGATGTGGATTCAGATTCAAGTGGTATTGATGTTGATTCTAGAAGATGTAGATTTAGATTTAATTGGGATTGTGGTGGACTCAAAGGTGGGTAATGTTTTAGTAATGGTATTAATTATATGGTGAGTTTGAACAACATTTTTTGTGGTTGATCAATTGGTGGGGGATGATTAGGAAAAGGTTGTTTGAATATGTCAAGGTTTTGATTCGGAGGTGCATTTGGATTATCTAAATGAAGATCACCCTGTCAATCAAATCTTGAAGGACATTATGGAACATGTGACACATTTCAATGTCATGTCCCTTAACCCTATGGTATTTACAATAGTCATTATCTCTATACCAAGAAGGTTTGGATACGGATGTATCGATGGGATGGATAGGGGAGAGATATCATATTTTGGTGAGTAGTTTGTCAAATACTGCACTATAAGTCTCTCCTATGGGTGTATAGCTATGTGGTTGATGGGCATGATTAGTAGTAGGTATTTCCTTAGGGGTAGATTTAACTACTACAGTGTTGGAAGATGACTTGGATTTTTAGGATTGGATGATGTTTTTTGGATGGGAAGTTAGTTGTGGTTTCTTAGGGAAAAGTTTAACTGACCATCTTCTAAAGCACACAATTCTAATTTATGGGCCATAGTAAAGGCTTCATCAAAGGTCTGGAATGATTGAATTTGTAATGTTGATGAAATGTGTTTGGCATGATCGAAAGAAAACTTTGATCAACTCAGTTTGTGGTAATGAAAAGGATAATTGATTGATTGTACCCCTCCAGTGGGAAAAAAATCAGCAATGGACTCATCCTCAAATTTTTTGATAGTGTAAAGATCATTAATGGTGACTTTTAGGCTATGTTTATAGAGAAGTGTTCTAAAAACAATTGTGTGAGTTGAGTGAAGGAGAAAAGGGAATATTGTGGAATGTTATTGTACCAATCTAGAGTAGGGCCATGAGGGACATTGGAAAGGTTTGCAGCATAAGGTCTTGATCATGAGCTATTAAATAAAAAGTGATGAAACACATGAATATGTTGTTGGGGGGTCTTCCTACTTGTAGAACTTAATGAATTTTGGAAGCTCCTAGTGAGGAGGGTATGTTTTATATGGGACTGATGGGTGAATGGGTTCATTACAGATTTGATCATAAGAGAGGACATTTTTGGGTGTAGATGAGGCAACTTCTAGACTTGATATATGATTCATAAGAGCTTGAAGAGGGTCATTTGGTTGATTGTTGTGAAGATGGACTAGGTTGGAATGCAAAATTGGCCGGGTTGTGAGTATATTTGATATTGTTGAGGAATGTTTTGTTGATAAGGAATGTTCTGTTGAGGAAATATTACTAATAAGGAATATTTTTTTGGGTATATTTTTGTGGGATATATTGTTGGGAAGGAATTGTTGGGGTATTTTTGTTGTGGGATATTGTTAGGAAGGAATTTTCTATTGGGTATGTTTGTTGTGGGATATTTTGTTGAGGGATATTTGTTAGGAAGGAATTTTTAGGATATGTTTTGTTGAGGAATATTGTTGGGAAGGAATTTTATTTGTTGAGGAAGTTTTGTTGAATGTATTGTTGAGAAGGGATGTTTTATTGTTGTGGGAAGATTTTTTGTAGAATGTATTGTTGAGAAGGGATGTTTTGTTGTTGTGGAGAGTTTTTGTGGAATGTATTGTTGAGATGCCAAGGTTGGGAAGATTGTATATATTGATAAGGAAAGGGTTGTGAGTAAGGAGGTGGTTATTGAAAAACCATAGTAGAGGCCCCTAGAGGATGGTGTTTTTGTGGAATGTATTGTGTAGGAGAAGATTGTGGTATAGAAATTAATGAAATGATTTTTGCGGTATGTATTATGAAATAAGGTGTGTGGTGGAAATTACACTAGTATTGATTAAAGGACTTGATGCTAGAATAGACATGGTAATATTTTGAATGTTACTAGTTGGATGAGACATGATAGTAAGAAACAATGGAACTCATTGGAGATGTTTTGAGTGACGAGGATGTTGGAGGGTAGATAATGAGGTATTAGTATTACTTTGTGGAGGTGTTGAACCATAGAAAGTTTAGGTGATGATGTATATTGTTGGGTGGTTATATCCGAGAAGAAACCATATGAAGACTAAGAATGGGAATGGAGGACATAACTTCTGAAGTTTTAGTTTGACTTAGAGGTGGATATGAATGTACTTGTTGGATGATAGGTTCCTGATTTGAAACAAGTCTTGCAATGGTAGAGGAAGGATTATATGAAAATGGTGGTTCAAGTATAGATTGTTGGTTTGAATCAATGGGTTGTGTAGAGCCATGAACACCTAAAAATGTTTGATTCAAGTTGTTGTGAAGATCTAGACAAAGGTTTAGGAATGTTTGTAGATGGCTCTAGTGTAAATGGCTGGATTTGAACACCCTAGCTTGTTAGATAGGCATTGAGGGAAATGGGGTTTGAATCTAACATTTCTTGAAAAAAAGGTCTCCTCTTTCAAAGAAAGTGGTTTCAAGAATATTATGATTGTGATATGGGGAGTATGGTTGTTTAGTGTCTTCTTGTTCATAGATGTATTGAATTCTTGACTACAAAATTGATGTGTAAAATTTAAAAGATGTTGTCTCATTTCTTCATTGTATTGTTCCTCTATTTCATTCCAAGCTCGTTGAGCATCAGTTAGAGGAGTTGATGTAATTGGTTGATGGAATGGGTTTTTTGTTGTTGCAATGGCATGGTAAATGATGGTGTAGATACAATAGTAGATAAAGGTATTTGTTGTTGTAAGGGTGTGGACATTGGTTGAGACATGCTTTTAGAAGCTTGGTTATGAGATCTTGTTGTCTTGTTTGTACCATTGTAAAAAAACACACACACAAAGAATTATCTAAGAAATGAATTAAAATGGGTTGATTACAAATAGTAATCAAAAGAAAACAAGATAGATTTTTAAGTTTTCTTGATTTAATTATAAGGTGAAATGTAAAATGGTTAATGAGGGTCCTAGGAAATGGAAATCTAGGGCTGGTTTGAGGTATGTTTAAGGGTGGAGTCCTCGATATACCTGAAGGTACGTGAGGCCCAACTCTATACTGTTATCGATATGGGCATGGTATTGGGGCCTACCCCTCACTTCATGGTCACAAATGATAAGGGTGTCGGGTGCTTAGCCAATATATACCGATAGATAGATGATTATACTTGGCCAGAACACCGAGTCGGACTTCTCCTCTTAGTGATCAAATCCAAGTAGGTATCCACCTAGGTAGGAATTTTTTTAAATGTGTTTTATTTATAAGTGGTTTGGTTGTGTGTGGGGAAAGAAAAGTGAATGCAATGAATTATCCTCCTAATTAATTCTATGTGAAACAAGAAGGATGAAAAGTTTGTTTTAGATCCCAAAATGAAGTGTTTTTTGATGAAAACAAATCAAACAAAATGCAAAACTAAAAAAAAAAAAAATTTTTTAGAACTCACCATTTAAATGCTCCTTTTATATTTTATATTTTTATTTTTAGCAATGTTTAAAGAAAACAATCCAACAATCATGATCAAACAATTAGAAGAAAAAAACCTAGAAATAGGTTAGGAAAAAAAAACAAATAAAAAAACAAAAAGCAAAAGAAAAAAATTAGGATTTGAAAAACAATAGAAATCATAGGTGATAAATCCCAGGTGATTTAGCTAATCAAGTGATTTTTAATAGAAGAATCAAAAAAATAAAAAAGATAATATTTTGATGAAATGAATCAAAGAAACAAGGGACAAGGTCCCACTGGGCATGCCAAAATGTTTAGAAAATTTTTATCTCTTCAACTTATAGTGTAAGAAAGAAAATAAAGCTCATCAAACCTCAAAATGGTGGGGTTTACAATACCCATAGATGTTTATGAATTGTGTTGATGTTGCACCATGTGTTCAAAATAGTTCAACTCTATCCTGCAAATGAAATTACAATCAAAGACACTGCACAAATTTTTAATTAGTAAAAATAGTAAGTGGGTTTCCTGGTGAAGGCCAGTCCCTAGAAGTCCAAGGGGCTTCCTCACAAGGATTTCAACCCACTATTTTATGCAATCAAGTGATACATAAAGCCAATCATGATATAGGATGGATAAAAATAATGATTTTTCGACAAGTTTTCAGAACTTTATTACAAATTTATAGCATATGATGAAAACCTAGATATATAAACTATAACCTAGAAATCTGAATCAAATTTAGTGTTAGAATCTTCAGATGATGATGGATTATTGAAAGTGATCTCTGGATAGTCTATCTCATATTATTCAAAGAGGTTGGAGTCGTAATCATCGGTATACTCATCTCTAAAGAAATCAAGGATGTATTTTGGTTCCTCATTCTCTAAATCATATTGATAATCAAGATGCAGAGTTGGAATATTGATATTTAGGTTGGTCGGTGGATTGGTTTGGTTTGTTGATTCAGCATTAGAGTCCCAAATTTCCAATCTAGATTTGTAGTGGTATTGAACCAAGCCAAGTCGGCTCAAATGCATAAAATTTCAAAATAGGCCTCCCAAAACTCGTTCGTGGCCTCACAAATCCTCTGAGTGGTTTTGAAGATGTTTTGCAGCTGGTCTAAAGGGGTTGAATGAATAAAAAAGTTCTAAATCATGTAATACGTCGTATTTCTCCCAATGCAAAGGGTGATGGATAATTGGAAGAGAGTTAATGTTGGTTATCTCATGAGCTTGGCCACCTATAGCCATCTACAAAATCCATTCTTGATAGTATGTTAGAAAGGACAGAGAAATATATGAAATTGATAAGTAAATAATTTGATAAAAACTATAAAAGATAAAATTGATAGAAACACAAGCATTTTGTAAAATGTACAGTGTTTGGGTAAAACACAGGCATTTTCAAGTTAATACTAATAGTGTGAAAATGTAGTGTGTTTATGAAAAATTAACAGTTTGATTTTGATTTGATATGAATTGGAGAGATTTAATAAATAATGTTTCAGATGAGTGAATAGAAGATGTAAAATAAAATAAGCTAACCTTGATTTAATGAAGATTGAAACTTGACAAAACCTAAAACTGGTGAAGATTTGTTGATTCCCAAATAGGCTCTAAATGTGCTTGACGATGGTGTGTGTAGATGTTGGATGATGAGTGGATGTAGTAAATAGAGAATGAATCCTAATAAACACTCTTAGTTGAAGATGCGAAAGGATGACAAACAATAAGCTTGAAAATGTAAGCAGATGGTCCCAAAATGAGACTGGAAATTGGGCTTAAATAATCATTGGTGTTTTACCAAAATGTCATAGCGATTTGGCCTTTTCAAGTTTATTTAGTGAATAGTTGAAACAATTGTCTAATTTAAGTTTATTTTTTGTGTATTCGAGGGATATGATATGGGTTTGTTTTTAATGTGTTGTGTTATCATATGAGGTGTCGTGTTTGTTTAGAAAATAGTTAGATTATGTTCTATTTTAGCCTAGGTTTGTTTAGGATATATTTTAGGTGGTTTAGTTAGATATATTAAACATATATCATAGGATAATGTCTAATAATAATAGATTATGTTAGGATATTTAAATAAAACAAGATCTTATGAGTATATAAAATTGTCCATGGTAGATATGTCGGGATAAAGGGGTTTTGGAATGATTTCACATTAAGGGATAATTTTAAATGGATTTATTTAAATAATAACCTAAATGATAATATATAATAATTAATTATACCCAAAAAAATAAGCAATGAAAATATAAAACCCTAATTAGAAAGACATTAAGAAGAGCCTTAGATTATTGAAGAGGTAGTTAAAGCGTGTCACAGTGAATACCTGATAAAGCTAAATAGAGATGGAGGATCGTCATACGAAGCTTCTCAGGAAAAATGTAGATCTGACATATTTTACTAGAATGGAGTTCCTAGAGAGGAATAGGGTTTCTGTGGGTTTCCTAGTCTACGTACATGATTGAAAAAAATCATCCGAGGTGTCGCAAGAGAGTCTCACTTGTTCATAGTTTTTCACATGTATGTCATTATAAGATTGTTGAGGTCATTGTAAACCTACAATGAAAAATCACACTGCAAAAACCTCAAATATACATCAAATGGTAAAACTTAATGTTACAAAATGAGGGGTTGGACTATCCTTAGCCACCACAATGGTGGACATACAACTAAGCATTGCACTACATCTCAGACACAATGGAGTTCTATGTGTCCAGTGGAATTGTGCCCTAGATTTCTTTTGTGCATGTCACACTTGAAGTAGGGAGAAAGTAGCTAGATGTAGAATATAAATAATGTGTTCTTGGAAATAATACAATCCCATCCTATGAATTTTGATGCGGATGAACCAACCTTGGTCCCTTGTGATGGAGCTAGATGGATGAAAATAGAGCTATAAATACCTTTGATGGATGCAACCTTAGGTGGAGATAGTAGATGATTAGTGTTTGGTCCCTTGATATGATCACATAAGTTTATATTTATATGATTCCTTCACTTGAATTTTGTAATCAACTACGAAATGGATGACTACCAAAAATATAAGATGCTCAAATTGCTAGAAAGGTCCAGAAAGTGTGAACAAAGTATAAAGATGAGAAGGGTACTTAGAGGGGGCGTGGGCACCTAGCGTTGGTGTTATGACTAGAACCTGGTGTGTAGAATGAGAAAATAAGAGTGCAAGACTTAAATAAAAATCATAAAGAAAAGAATGGTGGCCAAAGACATGTATTGATCGAGTAATTTTATTACTTTGAAATCATGCAAATAGTAGTATGTGATCGAGACTAGGTAACTACCTAAAGTGTGTGATTTTGTATCTACCTTTGTCCTTAGTTTATATTGGTGAGAAGAATGCTTGATAACACAAATTATATAGAGATACGTACACTGATATTCATGTACATTGATGTACAAAGCATGTTAAGTGACTAAATAAAGTGTGGAGTGCTAAGATGATGAAACATGTAGACTAAAGATGAAATCGTGTAAAAGGTGATAAAAATGAATCTAGTGAGGAAAAAAATGTGTGTAGATGGTGAGGTTTGTGTGATGTACATGTTATTACTATCGTGTTGATGTTATTTGAATTCCTCCTTCCCATACAGACGGGCCTTCAAAAGAGTAGATGATCAAGTAGTCAAATACGTATGTATATGTATAAAAACAAGTAAATAAGTATGTAAAAATGATGAAAATGTGAAAAAGGAACAAGTGCACCTAATACATGATGAGGAAAGAGAGTAGAAAATATCCTATAGATGATGTCGATGTACACAAAATTTTCAACAACCTTATGCCAATTTAAATGGAAGAAGTGTAGAAAGAAATTGTTTGGTGTTTTCCTTCAACCTTTAATTGTTTCTTATTGTATGGAACACCATTACATATGGTGTGTACTAACGCATGTACTAAGGAATACCTTCCTATAAAATTCATTATGTATGAGTTGTGTAGAATATATTGAACCCAATAGATGTATGTTATCCCCATATTCTCGGCTAATCTAGGTAAGGCCGATGTGTGATATGCCCCTAATTTTAGGAAATCTAGGTAAGACCACTATGTGATGGGTGAAATATGAAAATTTTAATGTACCATTACTATATTTTGTTGTGTATGGGGTGAATGATTCACCAAGATGATGCCCCTCATTTGGGGTGCATGTGATGTTCTTAACGGATAATGCGGGCCAAAGGATGACCGATTGCTATAACTATGCCCTGCGAGGGGGAAAGTTAATGTTCTTGGTAAAAACCAAGGAACACATAAACAAGTGGCTAATAAAGCCAAGTGTTAGTACACAAAAATAAAAACACTTGTGTGAAAGATGACATATAAGCTAAGAAGATAATGTATATGTTAATATGTAAGTAAACACTCAAGAAGATAGTGTAGACTACAAAAAGAGGGCTGCAAACATGAGACATAACTCACAATGTCACAAGAAAATCAAGGCGATGACAAGCCAAAAACATACAACTATGTACAAAAGAAAAAGAAAAAATCTTGCAAATAATGGAATATAATGACAAGAAATTACATGTAATATAACAGATAACCATGGTGTAAAATAGTCCTATAAAACAAATACAACACATGAAGCACTCTTTAACATAGTAGAAAGATACAAATTATTTCAAAGCATTTATAATATGATAAAGTAACATGATATGAAACAAAATGAAATGATATCATCTATAATGTATGAATGTCGATGCCCCAAGAAGTCTGATGGGATTGGTAATAGGTATTGCCAAAAGCATCCATGCTACATGTAATGGACATGTATAATCTGTGATCATAGCTAGAAAGAAAGTGAGATTACATGTATGTATGATAAAGATAATGACATACAAGATATATATCTAGCATGTGTAATAATGTGAACATGTACATGTAAATGCAAGAAAAAGTAAATGTAACCAAGATATGCAGTATGTTGTGGATCGATGGAACATAATGCAAAGTGAATGATAGGAGCCACATGCCCCCTAAGTGAATGGGATTGTATAGTGAGCTTCATTATTTATGCCCCCTCAATATTTAATAATGAACCATAAATGAGAGTGTGTCATCGGAAATGGTTCAAACTATGTTTTGTATGTAGCATGATGTGATGAATGTGTAGTGATGATATGTGATATAGATATGAGGTGTTAGAATGTGTCGTGATTTATCCTAAATCATATATCACAATAAGATGATGGAAAAAGTGATGATTTAGCCTAAAGCGTATATCACTAAAGGATATTAGAAGAAGTGACGATGTAGCCTATAACGTATATCACTAATCTAGGAATGTCGCATGGGAAAAAAGTTGAATGGTTGAATAAGTGAGTATGATGTGGTCCAATGGAGATGTATATCCTTAACACTCTAGTATTGAATGTGAGACTAGAGTGCATCATTAGAAGTAGTGAATGCAGCGAATATAAGTAGATGTGTAGAATGTGTAATAGATGTGGTAGTATCTAATGCAAAAGGTGTGAGGTATGTGTAGAATGTGTATAATATATGATGTAAGGTGTATAATGTAGGATGTAAAATGTAAGATGTGTGAATATGTGCAATGTGTAGTGTGTATTGTGCAGTGTGTGAGGTTCATGTGTATAGGATGCCCTCAAGATTCAAGTGTGAACCTAAAGAAAAAGAGTGCATCACCGGCAGTAATGATGATGCAAATGTATGGGGATGTATATGATGGATGCGAGAAGACTAGATGCGATGTGTTTAAGATGGAAGATAAATCATGATGTTATTAGATGGGGGTGTAAGTAAAATTCCCGATGTGTTTAAGATGGAAGACAACTCATGTTGTTATTAGATGGGGGTGTAAGTACAATGCCCCCACCCAAGTGTGTAGTGATGAGTCTCTTAGGTGGTGAAGTATTTGACAATAAATGATAAGATATTCTATTATTTTTATGAGTAACTATAGATGGTGATAGATGTGTGCATGTTGGAATGAGTATGAGTATGTAATGTTCTAATGAAATGGGGTACTTATTGTAACATATCCATCAATGATTATGCAAGAACTATAAGAACATGAGTGTGTCATCAGGGGTAAGGTGAAAAGAGTCACCTACCAAAGACCAAGTTTGTGTGAAGCGGTGGAAGCATGTGTGGAAAAATCAAAATCGGACCATGTGATGGTGGCAGAATTTGAGATGTGTCAAGACCATCGAGTATATAGGCATTAGTTTCTTTGCGAAAAATGATTGGCTATTAGATGGTGGAGCATTAGATAATGTTGCAGAAAAATTAGTAGGATGAGGTGTTGAATTGATATTTAAAGGAGGTTTCTTAGGTTGTATTTGTAATATTGTAGACGAATGAGTAGGAGGAGGTGATGGAAAGATAACCTTGATTGGTGATTTCTTTTTTTCCTTAGTAATGTCTCGAATAACTTGAGCGGAGGAGGAGGTGTTGAAATAATTTTTAAAGGAGGTTGTTTAGGTTGACATGATAGTGACATAGATGCATTGAGAGGAGTGGGAGTGAGAAGAATTTTGAAAGGATGTTTTTAAGAAGTGTTTGACTTATTGTAGAAGGAACTGAGTAATTATGGCAAAATGCTCATGAGACATAGATGAATAAGATTGAGGAACCTAGTGAGATTTATCATTTGGAGATGGGTATGTATTAGAATGTTGTTCAACAAATGAGATAAAGCCTTGACACTCGGGATTCTTGATTATTTGTCATAAATAATAGCATGATCATTGTAAAATAATAACTTGATCCGGATGTTATAACGGTAGTAGTAATTATACGAAAGACTTTAGTCGGTGTGAAAGAAGGATAAGATGATTGGGTCACGACTTGATAAGGAGAAGACATATTCAGAAGAAAGTGTTTGATCGATCATGTTCACTAAAATTATTATACTAAAATGTTAAGTAATTGCCTAATCTAATGCAAGTTTGTAGTAAATAAATGAATACTAAAATAATACCCAAGAAACTAAGTAATGAAAATATGAAACCCTAATTACAAAGAGGGTTAGAAGAGCCTTCTATAATTCAAAGAGGTTTTGGACTATGTCACAATGGAGACCACTAAAGAGAGATGGAGGATCATTGTACAAAAGCACTGGAAAAATTCAGATCCGATAGATTTGAGTTTGGAATAAGGCACTGGAGAGGGATAGGGTGCCGCGGGTAACCTGGTATACGTAGATGCTCATAAAATCTCCTATGATTTTCCACAAGAGATTCAATCTTTTCCTTTTTCACGTGTATGTCACCGTAAGATCTCGAGGTCATTATAAACCTGCAATAAAGAAATCACACCTGTAAAACCCTCAAATAGAAATCAAATCCTAAAAAATAAATATGTAAAATCGGGGTTGGATTGTCCCCAACCACCACAATGGTAGACTTACAAATGATCGTTTCACTACATCTCAGCCCCAATGTAGTTTTGTGTGTGTGTGTGTGTGTGTGGAATTGTGCCCTAGGTTTCTCTTACACATGTCACACTTGAAGTAGCGTGTAAGTAGCTAGATGTAGAATGTAAATAATGTGTGTATGGAAACAATAAAATCTCCTACTATGAAGTGTGATGTAGATTAACCATCCTTGCCCCTTTTGATGGAGAAAGATGGATGTAAATGGAGATATAGATACCTTTGATGGATGCAAAATTAGGTGGGGATAATAGATGCTTATTTTTTGTCCCTTATTATGATTACATAACTTTATATTTATTTTATTACTTCACTTGAATTTTGTAATTAACCCGAAAAGGTCGACTACCAAAAATATAAAATTCTCAAAGCATTTAGAAAGGACCTAGAAAGTGTGACAAAAATACAAATAGGAAAATGGATCTCAAAGGGGATGGGGGTACTGACTGGCATCCTGGTGGAGTCTTTGGTATCCCGAATAAAAAATCTACCGAAAGGTGTAAGGATAAAGAGAAAGTAATGAGGTGCAATCGAAAGCATAAGTATGAAGTAAAGAAAGGTGGTCGAAGACATGGGTTAATCATTAAATTTATTACTTATGAATCATTAAAATATTAGTATGTGATCGAGACTAGGTACAACCCAAATTATGTGATTTTGTGTCTACACAAGCTCCTTCAACCTTAAAAGCAGGACTTTTGGTGAATTGGCTCCTAAATATCTAAATCTTTTATAATCTCCCTAAATCATGTGGACAATGACCCTGGCTCATGAATACACTTCCTTGATGAATTTGGGCCTTCTTTACTGACTCTATAGATTATGCACTTGTCTTAGAAATGCTAATAATATCCCTACCCAAGATTTCTTGAGAATATGCCTTGAGAGATACTTGCTCCAAATGTATCTAAATGATATTTTTCTTCCTAAATCACCTATAGGGAAGGATGACACATGCATATAAAATATTCGAAGGAAAAGATAGGACTGATACGAGGAAAAGGTTGAATTTAGGGGTGTCACGGAAATTTATACAATAGAGAGTGTTTTGACACTAGGGTATGGTTGTCATATTTTGGGTGAAATTTTCCAATTAAAAAACATAGGACATCATCTTGATCTAGCTTGGGGACTATACACTTGAGAATAAACATGTGATTTCTAGACATATGCGACCTCTTGAGGTCATTTCGTGACAATGAAATGTGTAAAATTGCAAGAATGCTGATGGGAAACTATAGGAGAATAAAGGACTAAAACCAAGTAGTGCAAGTTCATAGTAGTTAAATTGGAAAAGGGGAAATTAGATCCTATGTACAAGTAGTGTAAGTTCCCTATTGTTTAATCAATTTTCTAAACTACGTTGAAAGTTCATTTTAAATAAATAAAGAAAGTGAATTCAACATAAATAAAAGACAAGCGTGTTTAATATTTTAATCAATCAAATTCATTCCCAATTAAATAAATAAAACAAAATGAAATACCATCTATTCTATTTGTCTGAAAAAGAAATGAATTAAAAGAAAACTAATTAAGCGACTAACATCTTATTGTATTTTTCAAAATTTGGATTAAAAAAACTATTCTATAGACACATGAAATTAATTAAAATAAAATACTACTACTAATAAAATAAATTAAAAAAGAGAATAATTTGGATGTAGGTATTCCTTTGTTCCATGATTGTTTGAAAATTATATTCTTAAAGAATGTATTTGAAAATTATTAATCTAAATAAAATAAAATTAATTTCTAGAAAAATATTATGCCTCAAGTTTTCTGGAAAGGGAAAATATTCTTAGAAGAAATTTCCTCTTTGTTGTATGAAATTTCCTGGAAGAAGTAAATCCAATCTAATTAAAATAACTATAAGATGTGCAAATATTTCTTCACTTATTCCTCCTATGAATTTCCGAGTAGATGCATAGGGATAAGTACAGGAAGAGGTTATCGAGGAAGATATAAGAAATATTTTGAAAATGAATACTAGAAATAAGATAAATACATTCGGTAAGTGATGAAATCCTCTGCTTATATAATTATACAACCTTAAAACAAATGCATTATTTCTATTCTAAAAATACAAGTTAATTAAATCTTCAAGGAATTCAAGTATAACCCCAACATGGTTACTCTTTGAAGTGTGGTAGCTTTTGAAAGATGATATGTGATTTTTCTGCTCTTGTTTGTATCCTCTTCCAAATATTAATTCTAATTGATCCAGGAATGCACAAATACGGTGGTAGAAAAGAAAAGAAAACTAGTTGTGGCTGGCTTGGTGCAAGAAATGACTGACCGTAAATGGTAAGAAAGAACAGAGAAAATATTTGGTTTTCTTTCTGGTTCCTCTCAAAATTTTAGTAGCATAACTTAACCTACAGAATATGAGAATTCCAACCCATCACGTTGGTAAAAATTTGTAGTTTATAAAATGCTGGGAAATAAGAATTCAATTACATGTGTCGATGAAGAAGTGATAAATCAGAAAAAGAGAGGTATTCAACATTCTAAACATATCCAAAGAGGAAGATAAAATCAATATGATTCCAATGAGTCCAAAAAGAGGAAAAATAGTTGAAAAGCGAGTGAGAAAACCACTCTCAAAATCAAAACATGTGTCAAATTTGTTTTGTTTTAAGTCTCTGATTTTAAGTGACAAGACCGTCAGTGAATGCAAAGGGTGATTACAAAACCTCCGGGGTGGTTGTGCAACCACCTCTAAAAATTATGCAAATGTCAGTTACATAACCCTTGGGGTGGTTACGAAACCACCTCTTAAAATTATGAAACCATACGTTACATAACCATAGGGGCGGCTATGTAGCGCCGATGACAATTACGCAACCACCTCAGGACAAAGACAAATAAAAAGAAGTATTAGAAGAAAAATTAAAGTTTGTAGTCAAAAAGAAGGGTTGATTTGAGTCAAAGGAGGGATGAAAAGAATAGGGGAAGGATCTGGACCTCATTTTTACCTTGGAAGAATTTTTTATCATCATTGGAGATTTTACCATTCCAACAATATAACACCGTGTAATTTTGGTGTGTACATATTTCCCCCTCAGAGAATCATTTTATCCATGAAGAGGCATAAACGCGATGTCCGAGTATGACACTCCCAAATGGGAAAGTTAGAAATTATGCCTTATTTTCATTGTGTTGAAACCATGCCAATCCATCCTTCCCGCCACCTATAAAAGAAAGACAAGAATCAAGTGCAAATATAAAACATGATTAGAAAAATACTTTTAAATAAAATGAAAAGATTAATCGTATACGTGATGGTTAGAAACACACACTGCTCCAACGCATGAAAGCAATACACATGCAATGTTAGAAAATCCAAATATATGTTATATATGTCATTTTCATTATTTTAGAAATCATTTATTTTTTGCAAGTTTGTTCAATTTAGATCTCCTAGTTTCTTGCAAGCTGTTTCACGTGAGTATGGTTAAATTGGAAGGGATTTGATAGCGAAGGTGGAAGGGGTCCGAGAGCGGGTTATACATGAGAGATTTTTTTCATTAGGATTTGGTTGTTTCTTTTTGAACACATTCGAGGATGATTTATAGTAAATTTATAATTGAAGTAGTTCTAAGGGTTATCATAAGGAGGTAGATATGTAGAGTAGCTTTATTGCTTAGTCTCATTTTTGTATATTTTATTGACTTTTTTGTATTTTGGCTAATAGTTGAGCATTCTGGCCACATTTATCTTATGGTTTAATGACATTTGTAAGCGAGAAAATTGACATTATATATATATATATATATATATATATATATATATATATATATATATATATATATATATATATATATATATATATATATATACACATACACACACACACACACACACACACACACACACACACACACACACACACACACACACACACACACATATATATACATACATGTTGACTTTTTTATTTGAATTCCTTGTAAGAGTTGAATTCATTGTAGTTTTTTTCATCTGTGTACTCTTAGATGGTTTTAATTTTTTGATACTTTTTTATGTTTTATGAATGCATGCCATTAATAGGTAGTGTACGTTTATTTTTAGTCTTATTTTTTGTATTTTATTGATTTTTGTTTTATATTTTGGATAATAGTTGAGCGTTTTGACCACACTTGTTTTATAGGTTTACAACATTATACGAGATAAATTGACATTATATATACATATAGACTTATATTTAGTTCAAAGCATTCCTTGTAAGAGGTGAATTCATTGTAGTTTTCTTCATATGTGTACTCTTAGATGGATACGTAGAGTACCTTTATTTCTTAGTCCTATTTTTGTGTATTTTATCGATTTTGTTTCTATTTTGGCTCACAATTTAACATTTTGACCACACTTGTCCTATGGTTTTATGGAATTCTATGCAGAAACTTGACATTATATATACCTATAGAATTTTGTTTAGTTTGACATTCCTTATAAGAGTTAACTGCATTGTAGTTTTATTCATTTGTGTACTCTTAGATGGATAGGTAGAGTACCCTTATTGTTTAGTCCAATTTTTGTGTATTTTATTGATTTTTTTGTATTTTGGCTCATAATTGGGCGTTTTGACCACACTTGTCCTATGGTTTTATGGAATTGTACGCGAGAAAATTGACATTATATATATATATATATACATGATATATATATATATATATATATATTTAGTTCGGCATTCCTTGTAAGAGTTGACTTCATTGTAGTTTGCTTCATTTGTGTACTCTTCGATGGTTTGGAAATTCTGATACTTTTTATGTTTAATGAATGCATGCTTATATGAATAGGTAGATTATATTTATTGCTTAGTCTCATGGAATGCTGAATTGAACTCCCCTTTCTATCGTTAGGTGACTCTTACCTGTCTGCATATTTGAAGAAGTGGTTACCCGTCTTGGTGCCATGGTCGTTCCCGCTTCGTGTTCACTTTGGAATGTCAACCTCTAGTTTTCTTCGCTTGATTGCTTAAGACCTATAGCTTCCTTTGTTCAGCAAGTTGTTTTAATCATTGGGAGTAATGGATAATTCGACTCTTTCTTCCTCTTGCTTGCTCATCTCGCATGCGATTTAATCTTCTCGGGTTGAATAGTAAATCATACAAAATTTCTTATACCTCTTAGCTTATGAGAATTTTATGGAGAAAACTATTGTAATAAATTCATGTCGGTTATATTTGTTTTATTTGTGTAAATAAATTATAAAATTTTGTGTTCAATTATTAAAGCCTTTTAGGCCACATTTTAATGCTTTTTCCCATCGTTGAATATATGCCCCCCGAGTTTGCTCGGGCCACGTCGAGCTGATTAAGATGCAACCTGTTCTAGGAACGCCTAAAAGTGAGGTCTGAATGGCTGCAACATTGTAATCTTCTCATGTACTTAGGATTTCAACTATAGCTCTCTTCCTTGATATTCCCTTTTATCTGAAAGGATAAAATTTCCTAAGGCATATATGATTCCCTTCCTGAGCTATAGATGATTATTATTACCCATATCAATTTTGTTGAGATGTTGGTGCTTGAGAGGCTATAACATGATGAATAAGTATAGTTGTTTCTCCATTGAATTGCCCTTAAACCTGGGATGTTTCATGGAATCATCTTACTCCTTCTGTGCTTCTTGTTTTGTGAAATCATTCATGCATGAAAACCGATGATGAATTATTAACTCGCATCTCCTAAATGTCGAAACTTGTGCTTGATAAAGCTCTTTGTTCTTTTACGCATATGAGTATAGTCTCATCCTTTGTGGTACAACTTTTAAACATTAGACACCTACTTAGAGTTTGAACATTTTTTTTTCCAGTTGATATTCCTTTCAAAACGTGGAGTTTGTTAGCTGTCCCTCATTGCAGATTCTTGAATACTTGCTTTCAGTTAATAGAAGTTGCAATTGAATTATTGTGCAATACCCCAAAGATGAACTGTAGACCAACATTTTCCCCGTTGCTTTGATTTGCGAATGATTCCTTATGAAATGTATATCTCTTTCTTATGTGCAAGCATGCTCTAAAATATGAAAGTGAACCCGTAGCTACAAGTCCATGATTTGGCTATAACCTTTGTTGTATATGAGTGATCCTTCTGGAAATCTCATAGACTTGTAGTTGTCACGGTCAGCTTCACCTCCTTCTTGGCGTGGAGGGTGGAGTTATTAAAGTTTGACGTGATGGAGTCTTCTGGCTGGTGGCTGCACTGCATTTACTAACCCTGATTTGCAAATCTTCCTTGCTCCTTGTTTGACTGCTTGCTTATCCTCTCGGACCGCGTGAGATCTCCCTTGGTTAGTCTGCGTGTGGAGTGGTTGAGAAGGCATCGAAATCTTGTCTGTCAAGTTCTTTTTCTCACGGTTTCTCCTAGACGCCTCCTTCTTCCTGCCCTAAACCACGAATGCTTGTTTGCGCTCCATCAAATGCTGCAACAGATGAATTGCTACAGCGTGTTCTGGATAGTGGATTCATTGATGGTGAAATGAAGGTCTATCACCCTGATGTTGCGAGGGTGGGTGTGGGTTCCAAAATCGTCTTTTGCACAGGCAAGTATCGGTGGAGCGTAGAACTGAAATTCTCCTAGGAAAGTGCCGTGAGGAAGTAATTGGCTATTTGCAGCAGCTACTGGGGTAGAGAAGTAAACTTATCTAGAAAATCGGTGGCCTCCGAGAGAGAGTTAAGTGTGACATGCTGCCAGGGGGTGATCCCAAGGAACCGTTGGTGTTGATCCCGATGTTCAGTTGCACGCGACCACGGTCGTGATCGGTTGTTGCAAAATCTTGCAGTTGTAGTAGAAGAACGAGATAAAGTTTTAGTTGAGTTGTCTTGCCTTTTCATTTTGGAAAGTCACTTCCATCAGGTGTGGTGAATTTAACATGGAAGAAGCTCGATCAAATCTTGAGGCAAGTTTTGCAAGTGAGGCCGAGATTGCATCACTAGAAATATTTCTAATCGAGAAGGAAGTTATTCAAGCGCTAGCCCATGGGTTGATATGGTGGTTATAGATGAAGCTCGACTAGGGAAGTAGGATTGTTACCTCCACTTTCATTGGGCAAAAATGAGGTGTGTTCTTGAAATGGGGATCTGTAAAATTTTGACTTTCAATGAAATTCAGATCAGATCATGTTACGAGAGATAGTTTAGAAGCATTTGAGTGAAAATACAATGGCGATGTTGTCATCAACTATGATGTTAAATACAGTTCAGACATCGAATGCATCCTCAAATTATGGATTCTCCTTCAAGGTGATAAGGAGATCACATATTGTATGGAAAGGAGATCTATGCCAATGTTGGAGAAAATATCTTGGGAGATGAAGGTAGTAGGATGAAATTTTTTTCAGATCGATCATGTACCAAGAGTTGTTTCTTTAAAATCGATTATGTGTGATGAGGGTGTTACCAAGAGACTGATGAAATTTATTTTCAAAGATTCTCTATTGAGATCTTACTTGTTGTAAACGATGTAACCCATGGAAGAGAACCTCATAGAGGCCGATTGTTTCATATTAGATATTCATGAAACACACACAATTGCTGCTTTGCTATTATATGAGCTTCTTCAATGAGTCACCAAGTTTGGCAGTGCATAAAGTTTTCTATTGGAATTATCACACCTTACAAGCTACATGTTGTAATGTTTGCACCATGTAGAGTTTGAAAATCCTCAAATCTGATGGAGGAAAAGGTTTATTTATCATTACGGTAGATGCCTTTCAGAGTGGGAGCGTGATGTAATCTTTATGTCTTGTGTCCGAGCTTTGAAATCATGGGGTTGGATTTTGTAGCTTACTTTTTCACCGCGTGAATGTGGCGCTCAGGAGTGAGCTCATAGAGCACTTTGGGTTAAGGGCAAGCAGCATTGCATTGAAACAATCATATGCATATGGAGATGGCGTTTTAACTGAGGCATGTTAAACTTGCCTTGCAATCTTCTGCTACCCTTTTATTATGTCATGAATTGAATGTCCTTCTATTTGTTTTTTTTATCTGTTATGGCATTTAGAATGGGCTTCTACTTTTCCTTGTGAATCGACCCAGATTGAAGGAAAGGAAGGACTGTTGGGAGTTGTTTGTTTTTCATACCCTGATAGCAACTGTGATAGCATGTATACATTTCTTTTTTGCCTCTTTTTTTTTCTTTTCGAAATAAAAGAGTAACTGCTATGTGATAGCAAAATAATGGTTGAAGTTTTATACCGTGGGTGTTAGATCTTTAACCTGGGTGTTTCTGCTTAATTCTTAAATTTGGGTGACATTTAGAGATGATAGTGAACAATGGCCGTTGAGTTCGATTTCTAAACCAGCAGTAGCAGATATAAACTTGAGCCATGAATAACATTAGTGGATATTTGTAGATTTGTCGACTCATGGCCAGTTTTAGGCTAAATGTTTGTTTTTGTCTTGGTAAAAGCTTTTCTTGGGCTGAATCAGTGTGTATACCTCGCATAGTGAGCATGATGTTTTCTTAGAGGCCTACGTGAGTGAAATATCGACTGCTCAATATAGATCCTGTGACGTGAGTCACTGTATCATAAGATAAAAGAGTTCAATCGAACTCTGTAGTAGCAGATGTTTTCTTTAGAGCGACTATGAGGATAGGTCGAGTAGACTGTCGTGAAATAGATGGGTATGCCCAAGCTATTCATATGTTATTTTTAGAGACGGAAGAGAAGGCATAGTTCGTAGGAAGAGTATTTTGCTTTGTATTCCTCCTTCGCTGACTGTAAACCTTGTGATTGGTGACTCGAGTTGGGTCACGGTAGAGGATCTTGTGTCGATTCACTTTATTTTCAACAGACTATCCCTTGCTTGTTTAAATTCAAGTATCGAATGAAATGGGTTTCTATTAAATCCATTATGTAGCTTAGCAAACCTTCAATAATTCAGGTAGGGACTTTCTGAGTAAGTGTTGACTGAGGCATGTATGAAAATAGAATGGTTACCTTTCTTGATTTGGGTTAGACTTGTATGAAAATGGAAAAGGTAGGAATCGACTCAGTTACATATTTTAGTGAGCTAAGTTCTTAACTCTTGCAATGATCATACGAGTGGTGGATTACGGGTTTATTACTGATTATGTGATGTAAGATAATAACAACCTTTGGTGAAAAGACTTCTTCTTGATTCTTGCTTGTGTAATCCAACTATAGTTGTTGAATGTAATTTAGTTGGATAGAATCTAATTTATTTAACTTCTTGAAGAAAAATAATTAGGTTCGGTGAGAATTACTTGGTATATTGAATCTTCAGATTCAGTTATTGTGTTGTGAGTATTATATGTATGTTGGTTTATTCAGTCGAGTGAAGTTAACTTTAATCTTTGACTGATTTGTGTTCATATATGGTTGGGGCCTATATTCTTCCTAAAACAAGGATGTGTGTCAATGCAGTCTTGTTACCAAGCGATTTTGAATATGTTAAGTCATTTGACTGATCTTTATCCTTTTGGTTAATAATAATAGAATGATGTTTGGGTGTTAGATTTCAATCACGTAATCCATAGGATTACATGACTGAAATCTCAATACTCTCAACCTTGTTGTCTTCACCAATAAGGTCTCACCTTGTTTGTCTTTGGAATATCTCTCTCACTTGAATATTGGGATTCCTCCTTGTTGGCTGGTATAAATCTCTTCATCTTGTGAAACATATTGATTAGTGGTTTGTGATTTGATCCATTCTTGAGTTTAGAATTTTACTTTCATGATATTATAAAATGTTAGCTTACTGTTGCAATGGGTAGTCTTAACATGCTCAGTTCTAGCGAACTGACTCTAGTTAATATTTGTGCAGATGGATTATGCGAGTAGACTAGAGGAAAAGAGTGTTAAAGGTTCATCTGTACAATTTATGAAGTTCCTTGTAAAAATGTCCAATGTGTTGTAAATTGTGTAACATTGCTTGTAAAGAGAGTTTATATGACCTCTTGCCTGGAATTGTTCGGAGAATTACGTGAAGTAGTAGTTTTGTCCTTTTTTGTATTTTGGTTGGTAACTCTTCTTAGTGAGAAATAATATTCCATCTCTTCACTGGCATAAGCATTGTAAAACTTTGATCTTGAGAATTAAGTGTTAATTTAAATCTTTCTAAGACTTTGTATTGATGGGTTATATGTAAGCTTTAATGGGGTGGCTTTTCCTTACAGAAGTTACCTAAAAGTTTTATTCAAAGAAATATGTTGTGGTTTAGATCCCCTTGTAAACAAACAATACCTTAAGTAATCAAGAGTGAGACTATCCTTGCAAAGTGATTTTATATAACGTGTTATCCCTAACTGAACTAGTAAACACTACTCTTTTGGTGAACGCTAAAGACAAGCTTAATGGAAAACAATGGTTAGTTTCTAATAAGATTTAACAAGTAAGAGAAGAAAATTTTGAAACCACTCAATTTATCTCTCAGCCTATTTAAAAGTAAGTAGCTTCCTCTTGATAAGCTCTTTCGGTGAAGCCTAAGTAAGAGCGCTATTTAACTACGTATAAAACCTCAAGCTTCAATTAAACCTTAGTAAGAACTAATGACGTCTTAAGGGTGAATTCATTTGACCTTCTTCCTTTAACTTTATCCAGGGTGTCTTATCAAAATAAATAACCTCCAATCATTTCTTACTGTGGCTTGCCCTAGCTGTGAGAGTGTCATGTGGTTGGGCTTCTATGTTGTTCTGTAAAAAAAAAAAAAAATATTGTCCTTGATAGGTGTGGACGTTTCCGTGCTGCTTTTATGGCCATCCTTGTATCGAGTTGTTCACAGAGTTAGTTGTATCCTTGGTGACGACATGTTGCGTCATGTTATGTGTCAAGCAAGTCAAAAAAAAAAAAAAATATCCTGTCTTTTACTGTGTTGTTCGTGTGTGTGATTTTTGGGTCGTTACACTTGGTATCAGAGCATAGGTTCATGCTCTCGAACCTATGGGCCGGATTGGTGTTGTATGGTGATGATACATGATGGTGATGGTGTTACATGATGTTGTTTCATGGAGATGATGGTATTGCATGATGATGATTTATATTGGAAGAGTAATGTGCTTTAAGTGTGATGTGATCCATGTCGTAATTGTGATTTTGTGAACGCACATGATGTGTATGTCACTTTGTGCGTGTTTGTGATCATGTTGATATGTTGGGGATGGGAGTATTCTCTCTCCTTCTTGTGGATTCTATGAAGAGTTCACGTGTGAATTACTGTTTGTGATGTGTGAAAAGAATTATAATGTGGATGACGTAGTGTTGGAGCATTGTGGCATATTGTGATATGTGGGTGTATCAATGTGTTGTATGACTAGTTTGATGTTAAAAGAAATGAGTTGTATCATGATGTTTTTACCATGTTTTGAAGAAATGTGTGTACCACCTTGCTATGTTGCAATGGATGTTATGTTGTGATGTACTATGTTCATCGTATGTATGACTGTGCAAATAGGTAATGCTTCATGTTGTGATTTTGGGTCATACGGTGAGTGTATGAACCCTATCGTATGGTGATTGCGCTTTGGGTGCAGAATGTGGTAAAGTGATGTATTACGCCTGTGGATGTATGATTGTGATCTACCCTGTATACATACCATACGTGAGACGTTATGGTAGCTATGTGTGTACCACCATGGTGTTAGTGATG
The DNA here is from genome assembly GCA_018340775.1 of Taxus wallichiana var. yunnanensis. Classification (NCBI taxonomy): domain Eukaryota; kingdom Viridiplantae; phylum Streptophyta; class Pinopsida; order Cupressales; family Taxaceae; genus Taxus; species Taxus wallichiana. The sequence goes on from CM031238.1 coordinate 869,170,888, forward strand.
TTGTTACATGTTATGTTGTGAACCTTACGCTAACCGACCCTGAGGGAAATCGGTAGAAGTGTATGTTGAGAGTGAGGAATGGTGTACCATGGGTCAATAACTCGAGCCAAAACTCGGTTTAGTAGATAACATGTGATTCTTTCCTCTCTCCCTATGTGGTTGCATGTATGCAACCTAAGTGCAAATATGACTATGTTTAGCCTTGTCGAAGTGGTGGCGGGATGATTCAGATGGAGGTGATGACAGTTGTATTATTGATATGTATTTTACGAGCTGAGGCTCGATGTTCCGAGTGCTAGCAACTCGTTGAGTACCCCTTTGGTGGCTAGATAAGGCCACACAGTTATCGTAATGTGACATCATTATAAGTTGATTTTATTCGTAATTGATCTTTTTTTCTTTATTTTGTAAGGACCAGCAGCTTTTCTTGATTGCCATGCTTTACAATTTTGGGCATTTCCTTGGTTTGTGGCACTAACATGGGGATTTTGATACTAACTATGGCTATTTGGCCATTTATTTTGCTTGATTTTGGGTCTTCTTTTAAATTTGGAATTCTTACCGCCTTGCCCAAGGCTTGTACTTTGCCACTTGGCACTTTGGATTGGATTGTTGTGTTGGTTCTATTGTCGTGATGTGTGGAATAGGGTCATGGGATGCACCATGGAATGGTTGGACCTATGGACCCACTTTGTTGTATAGGGGTACGCCCCAAGGAGTACAGATAACTAGCGGGTTGTTGAGCCACGCGTTATTGTGTCACTTGGGTTAGGAGTGTTCGAACTCTATGTGTCTTGGACCATAGGGTCAACCGGCCTCCTTGAGGGAGGCATAAGAGTTTGAGGAGGCATAAGAGCATAAGATACTTGGAGGCATAAGAGACTTGAGGGAGGCATAAGAGTTTGAGGGAGGCATAAGAGACTTGAGGGAGGCATAAGAGACTTGAGGGAGGCATAAGAGACTTGAGGGAGGCATAAGAGTTTGAGGGAGGCTTATGATATTTGTCTGTATGGTTGATGTTTCAGGATATATGTTGAGTTATTGTGATGTTTGGTAGTGGTCTTTTGATGTATGTGTTACTCATGTCAGATGGATATGTGTTGTGATGTTGTGGATATGTCATTGATGCCCTTGTGGGCCCTATGTACATGTAGTTTTTATGAGTCATGGAAAATCTTCATACGTGGAATTGAGGAAATGTCTGGTGGATTGTAGTACTCTTTTGTTTGAGTATTTTGTATGTCAGTCATTGATGTGTGACGAGTACTATGTTATGTGGAGTGTGCCTATTCTATTCCGTATTTGTGTAACCTTTTGTGGTGTAATACAATCTTGAAGTATATACTTGTGTACTTGTGAATCCGTAGGGTCTTGTGAACCTGATAGGGTGTTGTGTTAGCAGCTCATGTTGGGCACCCACAATAAGGAATAAATCAAAACTCTTCAATGATGATATTTTTTTAAAAAAGAAACTAAAACTAGAAATAATGATAATGGAAAGAGACTAATGAAATGATGAACAAGAAAGAACTGCCAATCTTCACAGAACATTGAAAGTTAAAAATTCTACCAAATGTTCCTAAGGCTACCTTGTGACCGTGCTTTAATCAACTAAAATTTTAAACCATAGGGTGTACTTTCTCCTGTACCTGTCCTTGGTTGCGAACCATTTCTTTTCCGTTGTGTTATGTCGCATCGAGGACGATGCTTTTCTTAAGGGGAGGAGAATGTAATGCCCTGTTCGGCATCGACTTTCGCTGTTACGTCCTTGTCCTTTTGCGTGTCATTGAATGCTGAATTGAACTCCCCTTTCTATCGTTAGGTGACTCTTACCCTGTCCTGCGCTGAAGAAGTGGTTACCCGTCTTGGTGCCATGGTCGTTCCCTGCTTCGTGTTCACTTTGGAATGTCAACCTCTAGTTTTCTTCGCTTGATTGCTTAAGCCTGTTCGCAAGTTGTTTTAATCATTGGGAGTAATGGATAATTCGACTCTTTCTTCCTCTTGCTTGCTCATCTGCATGCGATTTAATCTTCTCAGGTTGAATAGTAAATCATACAAAATTTCTTATACCTCTTAGCTTATGAGAATTTTATGGAGAAAACTATTGTAATAAATTCATGTCGGTTATATTTGTTTTATTTGTGTAAATAAATTATAAAATTTTGTGTTCAATTATTAAAGCCTTTTAGGCCACATTTTAATGCTTTTTCCCATCGTTGAATATATGCCCCCCGAGTTTGCTCGGGCCACGTCGAGCTGATTAAGATGCAACCTGTTCTAGGAACGCCTAAAAGTGAGGTCTGAATGGCTGCAACATTGTAATCTTCTCATGTACTTAGGATTTCAACTATAGCTCTCTTCCTTGATATTCCCTTTTATCTGAAAGGATAAAATTTCCTAAGGCATATATGATTCCCTTCCTGAGCTATAGATGATTATTATTACCCATATCAATTCTGCTGAGATGTTGGTGCTTGAGAGGCTATAACATGATGAATAAGTATAGTTGTTTCTCCATTGAATTGCTCTTAAACCTGGGATGTTTCATGGAATCATCTTACTCCTTCTGTGCTTCTTGTTTTGTGAAATCATTCATGCATGAAAACTGATGATGAATTATTAACTGCATCTCCTAAATGTCGCAAACTTGTGCTTGATAAAGCTCTTTGTTCTTTTACGCATATGAGTATAGTCTCATCCTTTGTGGTACAACTTTTAAACATTAGACACCTACTTAGAGTTTGAACATTTTTTTCCAGTTGATATTCCTTTCAAAACGTGGAGTTTGTTAGCTGTCCCTCATTGCAGATTCTTGAATACTTGCTTTCAGTTAATAGAAGTTGCAATTGAATTATTGTGCAATACCCCAAAGATGAACTGTAGACCAACATTTTCCCCGTTGCTTTGATTTGCGAATGATTCCTTATGAAATGTATATCTCTTTCTTATGTGCAAGCATGCTCTAAAATATGAAAGTGAACCCGTAGCTACAAGTCCATGATTTGGCTATAACCTTTGTTGTATATGAGTGATCCTTCTGGAAATCTCATAGACTTGTAGTTGTCACATGGTCAGCTTCACCTCCTTCTTGGCGTGGAGGGTGGAGTTATTAAAGTTTGACGTGATGGAGTCTTTCTGGCCTGGTGGTGGTGCTTTGCATTTACTAACCCCGATTTGCAAATCTTCCTTGCTCCTTGTTTGCTTGCTTATCCTCTCGGACCGCGTGAGATCTCCCTTGGTTAGTCTGCGTGTGGAGTGGTTGAGAAGGCATCGAAAATTTGTCTGTCAAGTTCTTTTTCTCACGGTTTCTCCTAGACGCCTCCTTCTTCCCGCCCTAAACCACGAATGCTTGTTTGCGCTCCATCAAATGCTGCAAGATGAATTGCTACAGCGTGTTCGGGATATGGATTCATTGATGGTGAAATGAAGGTCTATCCCCTGATGTTGCGAGGGTGGGTGTGGGTTCTCAAAATCATGCTTGCACTGGCAGTAGTATCGGTGGAGCGTAGAACTGAAATTCTCCTAGGAAAGTGCCGTGAGGAAGTAATTGGCTTTATATGCAGCTACTGGGGTAGAGAAGTAAACTTATCTCAGAAAATCGGTGGCCTCAGAGAGAGTTAAGTGCGGCGACATGCACATGCAGGTGATCCCAAGGAACCGTTGGTGTTGATCCCGATGTTTCGGTTGCACGCGACCACGGTCGTGATCGATTGTTGCAAAATCTTGCAGAAATTGTAGTAGAAACGAGATAAAGTTTTAGTTGAGTTGTCTTGCCTTTTCATTTTGGAAAGTCACTTCCGTCCGAGGTGGTGAATTTAACATGGAAGAAGCTCGATCAAATCTTGAGGCAAGTTTTGCAAGTGAGGTGAGATTGAATTCACTCACTACTATTTCTAGTCTATGGAAGTGGAAGTTATTCAGCGCTTGCAAAGGTTGTCCCATGGGTTGATATGGTGGTTATAGATGAATTGCTTTACAATGCCCTAGGGAAGTAGGCATGTTACCTCCACTTTCATTGGGTTTTTGAGATGTGTTCTTGTATGGGGATAAGAGAGAGTTTCTGAATTCAAGAATAAATAATACCACTCAGATAGGCTTTAGGCACGTTATGGTATAGTAGAACATAGATAATGAGCAAGCCTCCAACAAGAGTCAGTCCAACTATGATTTTGTTATACCATTATAGATGATTGCATCCTCAATTTGGGATTCTCCTTGAGGTGACAGATCACACCCATGGGCAGGAGATCTATGCAATGTTGGAGAAAATGTCTTGGGAGATGAAGGTAGCGAGGATATTTTTTCAATCCGGATCATCTCCTTGAGTTTTTTCTTTAAAATCGATTATGTGACAAAGTGAGGGTGTTAAGAAATGAGACTGATGAAATTTATTTTCAAAGATTCTCTATTGAGATCTTACTTGTTTACGATGTAACCCATGAGAAGAGAACCTCATAGAGGTCGATTTTTGCCATTGTTTCATATCAGAATATTCATGAAAACACAATTTGCTTTTGCTATTATATGAGCTTCTTCAACGAGTCACCAAGTTGGCAAGCATAAAGTTTTCAATCGTTGGAATTATCACACCTTACAAGCTACAATTTGTAATGTTTGCACCGAGAGTTTGATGTCCTCAACCCTAATGTGAGGAAAAGGTTTATTTATCATTACGGTAGATGCCTTCCAGAGCCAGGAGCATGATGTAATCTTTATGTCTTGTGTCCGAGCTTCAAATCATGGGGTTGGCTTTGTAGCTGTTTTTTCACCGCGTGAATGTGGCGCTAGCTCGAGCTCATGAGAGCACTTTGGGTTAAGGGCAAGCAAGCAGCTGCATTGAAACAATCATATGCATATGGAGATGGCGTTTTAAACCAGGCATGTTAAACCTGCCCTTGCAATCTTCTGCTACCCTTTTATTATGTCATGAATTGAATGTCCTTCTATTTTTTTTTTATCTGTTATGGCATTTAGAATGGGCTTCTGCTTTTCCTTGTGAATCGACCCAGATTGAAGGAAAGGAAGGACTGTTGGGAGTTGTTTGTTTTTCATACCCTGATAGCAACTGTGATAGCATGTATACATTTCTTTTCTGCCTCGTTTTTTTTCTTTTGAAATAAAAGAGTAACTGCTATGTGATAGCAAAATAATGGTTGAAGTTTTATACCGTGGGTGTTAGATCTTTAACCGGGGTGTTTCTGCTTAATTCTTAAAATTCGGGTGACATTTAGAGACGATAGTGAACAATGGCCATTGAGTTCGATTTCTAAACCAGTAGTAGCAGATATAAACTTGAGCCATGAATAACATTAGTGGATATTTGTAGATTTGTCGACTCATGGCCAATTTTAGGCTAAATGTTTGTTTTTGTCTTGGTAAAAGCTTTTCTTGGGCTGAATCTGTGTGTAGACCTCGCATAGTGAGCATGATGTTTTCTTAGAGGCCTACGTGAGTGAAATATCGATTGCTCAATATAGATCCTGTGACGTGAGTCACTGTATCATAAGATAAAAGAGTTCAATCGAACTCTGTAGTAGCAGATGTTTTCTTTGGAGCGACTATGAGGATAGGTCGAGTAGACTGTCGTGAAATAGATGGGTATGCCCAAGCTATTCATATGTTATTTTTAGAGACGGAAGAGAAGGCATAGTTCGTAGGAAGAGTATTTTGCTTTGTATTCCTCCTTCGCTGACTGTAAACCTTGTGATTGGTGACTCGAGTTGGGTCACGGTAGAGGATCTTGTGTCGATTCACTTATATTTTCAACAGACTATCCCTTGCTTGTTTAAATTCAAGTATCGAATGAAATGGGTTTCTATTAAATCCATTTTGTAGCTTAGCAAACCTTCAATAATTCAGGTAGGGACTTTCTGAGTAAGTGTTGACTGAGGCATGTATGAAAATAGAATGGTTACCTTTCTTCGAATTGGGTTAGACTTGTATGAAAATGGAAAAGGTAGGAATCGACTCAGTTACATATTTTAGTGAGCTAAGTCCTTAACTCTTACAATGATCATACGAGTGGTGGATTACGGGTTTATTACTGATTATGTGATGTAAGATAATAACAACCTTTGGTGAAAAGACTTCTTCTTGATTCTTGCTTGTGTAATCCAACTATAGTTGTTGAATGTAATTTAGTTGGATAGAATCTAATTTATTTAACTTCTTGAAGAAAAATAATTAGGTTCGGTGAGAATTACTTGGTATATTGAATCTTCAGATTCAGTTATTGTGTTGTGAGTATTATATGTATGTTGGTTTATTCAGTCGAGTGAAGTTAACTTTAATCTTTGACTGATTTGTGTTCATATATGGTTGGGGCCTATATTCTTCCTAAAACAAGGATGTGTGTTAATGCAGTCTTGTTACCAAGCAATTTTGAATATGTTAAGTCATTTGACTGATCTTTATCCTTTTGGTTAATAATAATAGAATGATGTTTGGGTGTTAGATTTCAATCACGTAATCCATAGGATTACATGACTGAAATCTCAATACTCTCAGCCTTGTTGTCTTCACCAATAAGGTCTCACCTTGTTTGTCTTTGGAATATCTCTCTCACTTGAATATTGGGATTCCTCCTTGTTGGCTGGTATAAATCTCTTCATCTTGTGAAACATATTGATTAGTGGTTTGTGATTTGATCCATTCTTGAGTTTAGAATTTTACTTTCATGATATTATAAAATGTTAGCTTACTGTTGCAATGGGTAGTCTTAACATGCTCAGTTCTAATGAACTGACTCTAGTTAATATTTGTGCAGATGGATTATGCGAGTAGACTAGAGGAAAAGAGTGTTAAAGGTTCATCTGTACAATTTATGAAGTTCCTTGTAAAAATGTCCAATGTGTTGTAAATTGTGTAACATTGCTTGTAAAGAGAGTTTATATGACCTCTTGCCTGGAATTGTTCGGAGAATTACGTGAAGTAGTAGTTTTGTTTTTTTTTGTATATTTTTGGTAACTCTTCTTAGTGAGAAATAATATTCCATCTCTTCACTGGCATAAGCATTGTAAAACTTTGATCTTGAGAATTAAGTGTTAATTTAAATCTTTCTAAGACTTTGTATTGATGGGTTATATGTAAGCTTTAATGGGGTGGCTTTTCCTTACAGAAGTTACCTAAAAGTTTTATTCAAAGAAATATGTTGTGGTTTAGATCCCCTTGTAAACAAACAATACCTTAAGTAATCAAGAGTGAGACTATCCTTGCAAAGTGATTTTATATAACGTGTTATCCCTAACTGAACTAGTAAACACTACTCTTTTGGTGAACGCTAAAGACAAGCTTAATGGAAAACAATGGTTAGTTTCTAATAAGATTTAACAAGTAAGAGAAGAAAATTTTGAAACCACTCAATTTATCTCTCAGCCTATTTAAAAGTAAGTAGCTTCCTCTTGATAAGCTCTTTCGGTGAAGCCTAAGTAAGAGCGCTATTTAACTACGTATAAAACCTCAAGCTTCAATTAAACCTTAGTAAGAACTAATGACGTCTTAAGGGTGAATTCATTTGACCTTCTTCCTTTAACTTTATCCAGGGTGTCTTATCAAAATAAATAACCTCCAATCAATGTTGATATGTTGGGGATGGGAGTATTCTCTCTCCTTCTTGTAGATTCTATGAAGAGTTCACATGTGAATTATTGTTTGGTGTGATGTGTGAAAAGAATTATAATGTGGATGACGTAGTGTTGGAGCATTGTGGCATATTGTGATATGTGGTGTATCAATGTGTTGTATGACTAGTTTGATGTTAAAAGAAAAAAGTTTTATCATGATGTTTTTACCATGTTTTGAAGAAATCTGTGTACCACATTGGTATGTTACAATGGATGTTATGTTGTGATGTACTATGTTCATTATGTATGTGTGACCTTACAAATAGGTAATGCTTCATGTTGTGATTTTGGGTCATACGGTGAGTGTATGAAGCCTATCGTATGGTGATTTACTTTGGGTGCGAGAATTTGGTAAAGTGATGTATTACATTGTGTAATGTATGATTGTGATCTACCTGATATATATGTACCATATGAGACGTTATGGTAGCTATGTGTGTACCACCATGGTGTTAGTGATGTTGTTTACATGTTATGTTGTGAACCTTACGCTAACCGATGGATTCTATGAGGAAATCGGTAGAAGTGTATGTTGAGAGTGAGGAATGGTTACCATGGGTCAATAACTCGAGCAAACTCAGTTTAGTAGATAACATGTGATTATTTCCTCTTGTGATGTGGTTGCATGTATGCAACCTAAGTGAAATATGACTATGTTTAGCCTTGTTGGTGGTGGGATGAGGTAAAAAGAACTGCCAATGTTCAGAAACATTAAAATGTTAAAATTTTATACTATACCAAATGTTCCTAAGGCTACCTTGGTGACCGTGCTTTAATCACGTTTAGATTTTAAACCATAGGGTGTACTTTCTCCTATACTGTCCTTGGTTGCGAACCATTTCTTTGGTTGTGTTATGTTGCATCGAGGACGATGCTTTTCTTAAGGGGAGGAGAATAAGTGTAATGCCTGTAAATTTTGGCATCAACTTTCGTGTTGTTACATCCTTGTCCTTTTTCCGTGTCATTGAATGCTGAATTGAACTCCCCCCTTTCTCTCGTTAGGTGACTCTTACATAGAATTGTCTGACCAGTCTTTAGAAGTGGTTACCGTCTTGGTGCCATGGTAGTTCCATGTTGCTTCATGTTCACTTTGGAATGTCAACCTCTAGTTTTCTTCATGATGAAATTTTAAGCCTATATTAAAGTTGTTTTAATCATTGGGAGTAATGGATAATTGATCTTTCTTCCGCTTGTTGCTTGCTCAATCTGCATGCGATTTAATCTTCTTAGGTTGAATAGTATTTAATACAAAATTTCTTATACCTCTTAGCTTATGAGAATTTTATGGAGAAAACTATTGTAATAAATCCATATCGGTTATATTTGTTTTGCCATTTGTGTAAATAAATTATAATTTTTTTGTTCAATTATTAAAGCCTTTTAGGCCACATTTTAATGCTTTTTCCCATCGTTGAATATATGCCCCCTGAGTTTTTCGGGACACGTCAAGCTGATTAAGATGCAAGCTAGGGGAAGTCCTATTTAGGGCCTAAAAGTGAGGTTTGAATGGCTGCTTGTGACATTGTAATCTTCTCATGTACTTAGGATTTCAACTATAGACTCTTCCTTGATATTCCCTTTTATCACAGAAAGGATAAAATTTCCTAAGGCATATTGATTCCCTTCTGAGCTATAGATGATTATTATTACCCATATCAATTCTACTTTAAGATGTTTGGAGCTTGGAGGCTATAACATGATGAATAAGTATAGTTGTTTCTCCATTGAATTGCCCTTAAACACAGGATGTTTCATGGAATCATCTTACTCATTACATGCTTCTTGTTTTGTGAAATCATTCATGCATGAAAACTAATGATGAATTATTAATTGTCTATCTCCTAAATGTCGCAAACTTGTGCTTGATAAAGCTCTTTGTTCTTTTACGCATATGAGTATAGTCTCATCCTTTGTGGTAGTAAACTTTTAAACATTTAGACACCTACTTAGAGTTTGAACATTTTTTCCGGTTGATATTCCTTTCAAAACGTGGAGTTTGTTATTTGTCCCTCATTATGATTCTTGAATACTTGCTTTGGTTAATAGAAGTTGCAATTGAATTATTGTGCAATACCATATTGATGATGGCTGTAGACCCACATTTTTTCCCGTTGCTTTGATTTGCGAATGATTCCTTATGAAATGTATATCTCTTTTATTATTGCAAGCATGCTCTAAAATATGAAAGTGAACCCGTAGCTACAAGTCCATGATTTAAGCTATGTTTGTTGTATATGAGTGATCATTTGGAAATCTCATAGAATTGTAGTTGTAAATGGTAGATTCACCTCCTTCTTGGCGTGGAGGGTGGAGTTATATGCTGATGTGATGGAGTCTTGAATCTGGTTACGATTGCATTTACTTTGTCCTTTGATTTACAAATCTTCCTTGCTGGGAAATAGACTACTTGCTTAATCCTCTCGGACCGCGTGAGATCTCCCTTGGTTTTTCATGTGGAGTGGTTTGAATAAGGCATCGAAATCTTGTAGACTTATAAGTTCTTTTTCTCACGGTTTCTCCTAGACGCCTCCTTCTTAAGGCCTTTTTAAACCACGAAATGCTTAAATTTCGCTCCATGAAATGCTGCAACAGATGAATTGCTCTGGGCGTGTAAACTAGATAGTGGTTCATTGATGGTGAAATGAAGGTCTATCACCCACGATGTTGCGAGGGTGGGTGTGGGTTTTCAAAATCATGCTTGCATGTGCACCAAGTATCGGTGGACCTCGTAGAACTGAAATTCTCTAGGAAAGTCCATAAAGGAAGTAAGTGGCTATATGCAGCACACTATCGGGGTAGAGAAGTAAACTTATCTCGAGAAAATCAATGGCCTCCAGAGAGAGAATTAAGTTGACACACTACCGCAGTGGTGATCCCGAGGATGAACCGTTGGTGTTGATCTTGATGTTTATTTGTACGAGGACATCGTGATCGATTGTTGCAAAATCTTTGGAAGGAGACTGTAGTAGAAGAACAAGATAAAGTTTTAGTTGAGCTGTCTTGCCTTTTCATTTGGAAAGTCGCTCTCCATCCAGGTGATGAATTTAACATGGAAGAAGTTTCGAGAATCTCGAGGAAAGTTTTGTAGTGAATGCTGAGCTAATTGGATTCGTGTTTGATTATTTCTAGACAACATTCCTTTGGAAGTTATTCTAAGAGAAAGATTATAGCGTAGTAATGGGTTGATATGGTGGTTATAGATGAAGCTCAAGCTAGGGAAGTAGGCATGTTACCTCCACTTTCATTGGGCATTAAGTGAGATGTGTTCTTGTCGGGGATTTAACAAGAGGATAGGCACGCTGCTTCCAGTATTATCAGGAGTGGTAGCACGTTACTTTAGCATAGTGAAGTTTTTCGTGAGTGCCTCAACAAAAGCATGTCGTCCAACTATGATGTTATATATCTTATTATCATTTGCATCCCCAATCGGGATTCTCTTGAAGGTGACAGATTCCAAATTTTAGAGCACAAGAGATCTATGCTGATATTGGAGAAAATATCTTGGGAGATGAAGGTAGAGGATATTTTTTTCAGATCAAGATCATGTCTTGAGTTTGTCTTTAAAATTGATTTATGTGATGGTGAGGTGTTACATAGAGACACTGATGAAATTTATTTCAAAGATTCTCTATTGAGATCTTACTTGTTTACGATGTTAACTCATGGAAGAGAATCTCATAGAGGCGATCTATTTCATATAAGAATATTCATGAAACACAATTTGCTTTGCTATTATATGAGCTTCTTCAACGAGTCACCAAGTTGGCAGGCATAAAGTTTTTTGTTGGAATTATCACACCTTACAAGCTACAACTGTAATGTTTGCAGAGTTTGATGTTGTCCTCAAAACCCGATGGAGGAAAAGGTTATTTATCATTAGGTAGATGCCTTTAGAGCCGGGAGCGTGATGTAATCATTATGTCTTGTGTCCGAGCTTCAAATCATGGGGTTGGCTTTGTAGCTGTTTTTCACCACGTGAATGTGGCGTGCTAGCTCAAGCTCATGAGCACTTTGGGTTAAGGGGAAAGCAAGGCATTGAAACAATCATATGCATATATGGAGATGGCATTTTAAACCGGCATGTTAAATCTGCCCTTGCAATCTTCTGCTACCCTTTTATTATGTCATGAATTGAATGTCCTTCTTTTTTTATCTGTTATGGCATTTAGAATGGGCTTCTTTTTCCTTGTGAATCGACCCAGATTGAAGGAAAGGAAGGACTGTTGGGAGTTGTTTGTTTTTCATACCCTGATAGCAACTGTGATAGCATGTATACATTTCTTTTCTGCCTCGTTTTTTCTCTTTTTGAAATAAAAGAGTAACTGCTATGTGATAGCAAAATAATGGTTGAAGTTTTATACTGTGGGTGTTAGATCTTTAACCTGGGTGTTTCCTGCTTAATTCTTCAATTCGGGTGACGTTTAGAGACAATAGTGAACAATGGCCATTGAGTTCGATTTCTAAACCAGCAGTAGCAGATATAAACTTGAGCCATGAATAACATTAGTGGATATTTGTAGATTTGTCGACTCATGGCCAGTTTTAGGCTAAATGTTTGTTTTTGTCTTGGTAAAATATTTTCTTGGGCTGAATCTGTGTGTAGACCTCGCATAGTGAGCATGATGTTTTCTTAGAGGCCTACGTGAGTGAAATATTGACTGCTCAATATAGATCCTGTGACGTGAGTCACTGTATCATAAGATAAAAGAGTTCAATCAAACTCTGTAGTAGCAGATGTTTTCTTTGGAGCGACTATGAGGATAGGTCGAGTAGACTGTCGTGAAATAGATGGGTATGCCCAAGCTATTCATATGTTGTTTTAGAGACGGAAGAGAAGGCATAGTTCGTAGGAAGAGTATTTTGCTTTGTATTCCTCCTTTTTTATTGTAAACCTTGTGATTGGTGACTCGAGTTGGGTCATGGTAGAGGATCTTGTGTCGATTCACTTATATTTTCAACAGACTATCCCTTGCTTGTTTAAATTCAAGTATCGAATGAAATGGGTTTCTATTAAATCCATTATGTAGCTTAGCAAACCTTCAATAATTCAGGTAGGGACTTTCTGAGTAAGTGTTGACTGAGGCATGTATGAAAATAGAATGGTTACCTTTCTTTGAATTGGGTTAGACTTGTATGAAAATGGAAAAGGTAGGAATCGACTCAGTTACATATTTTAGTGAGCTAAGTCCTTAACTCTTACAATGATCATATGAGTGGTGGATTACGGGTTTATTCGATTATGTGATGTAAGATAATAACAACCTTTGGTGAAAAGACTTCTTCTTGATCCTTGCTTGTGTAATCCAACTATAGTTGTTGAATGTAATTTAGTTGGATAGAATCTAATTTATTTAACTTCTTGAAGAAAAATAATTAGGTTCGGTGAGAATTACTTGGTATTTTGAATCTTCAGATTCAATTTTTGTGTTGTGAGTATTATATGTATGTTGGTTTATTCGGTCGAGTGAAGTTAACTTTAATCTTTGATTGATTTGTGTTCATATATGGTTGGGGCCTATATTCTTCCTAAAACAAGGATGTGTGTTAATGCAGTCTTGTTACAAGCAATTTTGAATATGTTAAGTCATTTGACTGATCTTTATCCTTTTGGTTAATAATAATAGAATGATGTTTGGGTGTTAGATTTCAATCACGTAATCCATAGGATTACATGACTGAAATCTTAATACTCTCAGCCTTGTTGTCTTCACCAATAAGGTCTCACCTTGATTATCTTTGGAATATCTCTCTCACTTGAATATTGGGATTCCTCCTTGTTGGCTGGTATAAATCTCTTCATCTTGTGAAACATATTGATTAGTGGTTTGTGATTTGATCCATTCTTGAGTTTAGAATTTTACTTTCATGATATTATAAAATGTTAGCTTCTATTGTTGCTGATGGGTAGTCTTAACATGCTCGGTTCTAGCAATGAACCGACTCTAGTTAATATTTGTGTAGATGGATTATGCGAGTAGACTAGAGGAAAAGAGTGTTAAAGGTTCATCTGTACAATTTATGAAGTTCCTTGTAAAAATGTCCAATGTGTTGTAATTGTGTGTAACATTGCTTGTAAAGAGAGTTTATATGACCTCTTTCACGGAATTGTTCGGAGAATTACGTGAAGTAGTAGTTTTGTCCTTTTTTTTGTATTTTGGTGGTAACTCTTCTTAGTGAGAAATAATATTCAATCTCTTCACCGGCATAAGCATTGTAAAACTTTGATCTTGAGAATTAAGTGTTAATTTAAATCTTTCTAAGACTTTGTATTGATGGGTTATATGTAAGCTTTAATGGGGTGGCTTTTCCTTTGAAGTTACCTAAAGTTTTATTCAAAGAAATATGTTGTGGTTTAGATCCTTGAAACAAACAATACCTTAAGTAATCAAGAGTGAGACTATCCTTGCAAAGTGATTTTTATATAACGTGTTATCCCTAGCTGAACTAGTAAACACTACTCTTTTGGTGAACGCTAAAGACAAGCTTAAGGAAAACAATGGTTAGTTTCTAATAAGATTTAACAAGTAAGAGAAGAAAATTTGAAACCACTCAATTTATCTCTCAGACTATTTAAAAGTAAGTAGCTTCCTCTTGATAAGCTCTTTAGTGAAGCCTAAGTAAGAGTGCTATTTAACTACGTATAAAACCTCAAGCTTCAATTAAACCTTAGTAAGAACTAATGACGTCTTAAGGGTGAATTCATTTGACCTTCTTCCTTTAACTTTATCCAGGGTGTCTTATCAAAATAAATAACCTCCAATCATTTCTTACTGTGGCTTGCCCTAGCTGTGAGAGTGTCATGTGGTCGGGCTTCTATGTTGTCTGTTAAAAAAAAAAAAAATTGTCCTTGATAGGTGTGGATGTTCCATGCTGCTTTATGGCCATCCTTGTATTGAGTTGTTCATAGAGTTAGTTGTATCCTTGGTGACGACATGTTGCGTTATGTTATGTGTCAAGCAAGTCAAAAAAAAAAAAAAAAAAATCCTGTCTTTTCTTTGTGTTGTTCGTGTGTGTGATTTTAGATGGTGAGAAAAGAGAACATTTTGATAAAGACCCAACTAGAAATTATAAATCAACCCTGAACAAAGTCAACTAATTATTATCTAAAATTTACCCCAAGGTGATTTCGATAACTTGCACAATTTCTTAAGACTTGGAGAGGAAGAAATGGTTAAAACGAGAAGATTGGATTATGAAGGAACTCCTTTTCTTTTCTCTAACCTCCATATTTAAGAAATATCTAAGGAGTTGGTAAAAAATATCTAAACATTTGTTAAAATGGGGAAAATGGCCTATTTTTATGTACTGCGGATTTTTGGGCTATTTGTGGAACTAGTGTTCTTCATCTTAGGAACTTGGGTCTGATTTGTAAAGGAAACCATTAAATATGAAAAAGAAGAAGATTTTGTCTGCATGTTTTATGGAAAGTTGGGACAAAAAATACCCGAAATGCCCAAAAAGGTGATTTGGTTTAAGTAGTTCATTACGGAAAAAGATGAAGATTATGTCCTAAGTTGTCAAGAGACATTTGGAATGAAAATACATGCATGCCCCAAAAATCTGAAATAGCCGTAGCTGATGAAGTGTGGAGATGGTGGAAAAAATTGTTCCAAAATATGTGACACGCTGACTTGGAAATAGCAAGAAATACCCACGAGCGAGAGGTGCGAGAGAAAATGGTGGTCAACGGCCCCCCGGCTGAAACGTCAATGATGGACGTGTGAGGACAGAAGAGCCCGAGTCAGGTGACACGTAGAATGGAGATTTGCACGATCCAAGTACCATATGGACGTGACTTCCCAAGAAAACCACAATACCCATGTGTCAAAGTAAAAGGGAGTAGAAAAGCCGGGCGTATTGTGGATCATGAGAGCCCATATGGAACATCCCAATGCTGATCTTAAAATCATCATAACTTTTGATCCGGAGCTCCGATTTTCACAAAATTGGACTTTTAAAAAAGAACACGACATCCTCTACGCAAACACCATCTCAAAAAAATAAATGTTATTTTTAAAAATTAGGTAGGTGGAGTGAAAATAAATTAAACATCTCTAGCTCAAAATAATTAAATGCTCATTCCCGTAAAATGTAAGAAATCACAGCCAACGTAAAATAGGTGTTGACACTCGAGAATACCATATCTTTTGCATTTCTCAACAAAATCATAAAAATTAGTCTCGTTGGAATCTTGGCTTTGATCGACACATAACAATATTCTGAAAAATCTATAATTTGATATAGATTTGATAGAGAATTTTGAGGAAAATGAACCAGGATCAGAATAGTGTTTTAATTGGTAGTTGGAGATGCATTTAATGAAGCATGGGTAAACATTTTCACTGCTACAAGTCATGGGACAGTATCGGGAGCATTTTGCAAGCAACATACCATCATTTCACTTCATTTTTTACCTCTTGCAAGTAGTTGAAAGGAATATTTCAGGATTTCAATCCTCTTTTTTCTAAATTCTATAAATTGAAGTCTAAGCTCATTGTAAAAGAGAGATAGTTTGAGTAGTAAAACTCTTTCATTTTTTTACTAAGTCAATGTGCTACCCTGCCCTTATAGAGGACTCCTTACATGGTGATCCAGGCCTTTATTTTGTAATAGATTGAATTGTGCATATCATGAAGCAATAGATGCAAGTTTACAGATGTATCTTCCCTTGTTTTTTTGTTTGCACTCTTCTAGCCTCTTCAACCTTATTGCAAATATATTGTGTCTATTTTATGCTCTTGCGAGATCCATTATCATTGTGTGTATGAAATATTATTGTAAATGCGCTTAGTACAGATTGTGGACAATTGTTATCACCCTCTCTAGTATGTACTTTGCTTCCATTTTTACACATTGGAAAGCTATTCTCATTCCCTCCTTTTCTGGTGTATCACCATTGTTAGTGTAGGATTTACTTTCATGCACTCTCTCTCCCTGGTCCCTTGGAAAGTTAGATTAGGATTAGATATTTTTCCTGCATTAGGAGTAGATTGTGGTAGGTAGTTTAGGAGAAAGAACCAACTTTCTCTGGAGGTCTATCTCAAGTAGAAAGTCCCAAAACTTGGAGATAGTACCCATGTTACCCAATCACACCGTGAGCTCAAACACACACACTTGTGAAAATTGGAGGGTGTTGTGATTCGGTGATAACACTATGCATTTTTGTACAAGTTTTACTTGAATTATATATGTCGATGACCTCTTGATTAACAAAACCTGGTTCTAAGGATTAACATGCACATATAATTTATTTTTCATGGGATTCTAGAAATTGCAATAAACTTGTTATTTATTTGAATTATTTAAAAGCTGATTGACTTATTTGATGGGACCCCTTACATCTTACCCTAGGTTACTAGTAAGAAGTTTGGGCTCATCACTAAGGACAAGAGGCAGGTGAGGAAGGGCACTTCACTCCTTTCCCAACCTCACACATCCATTAAGAAGCGTGGGATCATCACCAAAGGTTAGTAGGGAAAAGAAGTGTAGTTTTATTTTGAATTGAAAGTATTTTTGAATTTATTTTTAATTTGTAAATAAATTTTTGTTTTGACTTTAGAAATTTGTTTTTTGGAAGGAACTCTTTCCCCTAGTCTCAACTCCATGCAACTTGACCGGTAAGATGCGAGGGCTTTCCCCTTGTTTTTGGGAAGAAACGCTTTCTCCTTTGTGCCTTGTAATCTGCACACTCAATTCACACATTAAACATACCTACTCGATAAATAATAAATTAAAGACATAATCAAATATAAATACAACCAAACAAATCATGGATAATCATTCCAATTAGACAACACCCAATAATTATTTCACTTATGATTAACAATCCAAATCTAGAAAGCAACCCGTATCCAAACGAGATAACTATCCAAAATGACACATATGATTCTATAGTGGATCAAAACATAGAATTCATCCAAGTTATTCCATGGTAACATCAAAATCATAATCATCATAATTAATGGTCACAATATGAAATAGATTTATCATTCACCCATCATATATCTAGTAAAATCCATCTAAGTTGCATCCTTCTAATATCCATAATAGCGCGGGTACAAGAAACTAGTAATATGTATCACAACATTCTATTGGCACAACGTGCCTCAAACACCACCTATGCCACAAGAGTAATTTACAACAAAACCATATTATTCTCGAATAATATTATATCAATGTCAATAATCCATAATGAACACACATATGATTAAAATAGTGTTGAATCAATATCTTCAATGTAGTTAAAGAAGCGAGTTAGTAGAAAGGGATGGGAACTAAAATATTTAATATTCTTCTTCTAGAATGGTTTTGGACTTCCTCTCCTCCTCTTTTAAAATTGTTTATAATAAGATTTTATCCAAAAACATCTTTTTAGTAGTTTAATAGTTTTCTATATTTCACTTGAATATGTTTGGCTTAAAAGTACTATTGGTCAAATATATTTGTGAAGTTTGAAGCGCCAACAATTTTGAAGATGAACATATCATAACTAATGTAGCCACAAAGGCCTCCTAAATAAGAAGAATCAAAATTATTTAAGTATTTTCATTCTTACTATATTCAAATATATGTCAATGGCCAAGTAATGAACATCTACTCTTAGTTCTATATTTTATATATGCCTTGTGCATTAATATTATTTAGTATTTTTCTTTTATATTTAAGAGTTTTATCATTGATATTTATGAAGATTAAAAAAATAAAGCTTAAAATTTATAATATGAAAAATAAAATATTATAAAAGAACATTCTTGATTTAAAAAAAAAAACACTTATATTAAATATTAATAATACTAATATCCATATAAATTAACATAAATATCTCACTTATTTACTTAAATAAATTTTAGAGACCAATTTAATTTATAAGACTAAATATTATCATAAACAATATATATTCATTTAATTTAATCTACTATCATTTACATAATTATAAAAACTAATAATAATATTAAAAAATCTTTTAAATATAATTTCATTTGATATTTTTAATGAAATAAGGTCTATATTACTAATAAATAAGATAATATAACATTTAATTTTAATAACTTTTATTTATGTTATTGCCACTTCTTAAACCAATCCCATTATTGTATAGATAGTTCATAGCCTTGATCTTGATCTAGGTAATCTTGTTGAGGGTTGGTAATCTTATACATATGCATCTTCTTGTTACTCTAAGGAAGAAACGTGTAATATCATTCCAAGGCAACAGCAATTTAGCTTCAATTCTAATTCTTCATTGGATAGTATTGGAAGAATGTGATCTACGCTTCTAGATTTGATCTCTCCGTCAATTTAGTTAAAATACTTTGAATCTCTCTCGGTCAATGCAGTTTTATTACTTTCAAGCTCCTACAATTGTTGCATTCATAACCTAAAATAAAATGGCGTTGAGGAGATCGTCAGCCATCGAGCAATAGTGAGCACACAAATTTCTTGAAAATTAAAACAAATACTACAGAAGCGACAATCTAAAAATCAAAGCATAGACCCGTGTTGTTAAAATAATTTAGGACAATTGTACTTCTACTAATCATTTAAATGGAGATATTAGAAATCAAAATGGTAGTTGTGAAGTTGGAGCAAGATAAGGGTATTGTTACTTTGTAATTCAATATTTATTTTTAGGTTTTCCTTGTAATTTTGTCACTTGAAAGTTTATACAGATAATCTTATAACATGTGTTATTAAAATTATGACTATAAATTGTGAAATTAGTTGGAAATTACAATTATCATAATTTTTGTATTGTTTTTGTTTTTGGTAAAACAAAATTTTGAGGACTGGAAACCACTTCATATCAAAGTGCATGATTATTACATAATATTAATAAAATCTTGCCAGTCATTTTTCTTTTTGTTTTCAACACAAAACCCAATAAACACCCTAGAACAATAAACCTAAATAACAACAATTAACATACCAAATAATTAAAACAGATAATCTTCGACAAGATTTATCCTATAATAACCTTGTTAAACATAAAAAAATCACAGCTCAATTTAATCGATTTGTAATATCCATTAAATCCTAAATTAATCTCTTCATAGAGGATTATTTCACTAGGATCGTATATCATGTTTTGCATTATGAGGCCACTATCATAGATCTTCTTCTGTATATCAGAATCGCAGATATTATTTGAATACTCTCCTCATCTTCTTCCCATTAGAATATGCGCTCTATACTTCTATTTAAAATATGTGTTCTATAAATTTATTTGATTCAAATCATCCATTTCAATCGGAATATTATAGCTCAATAGTTTACGGTACTATTTTTGTTGTGGGATATTAATGAATATTATACACATAGATCTGCTACATCCATGGTGTAGAAATTTCACCAATTCTATTATCTCAATTATCAACCTTCCAATTGATTTAAATTTTATTCAAATTTTTTCTTTTATAAGCTGATCTTTGTTGTTCTCTGTTCTGGCAAACTACAATTCTTAGTTAGAGGAATATTTCCACTATTTTATCAAAATCAAATACTGCAACCACTTACCACGAATCCTCTGAAGAAGACAGATATTTAAAATTCATAAATTTTATTCCATTTTTGCAAAAACGTGAGCTCTGGTATGGGATGCCTTCCCAAATTTTTGCTGCTCTGTTCTCCCTTCACACAACACCAATCCAACTGATTCTTTTTGCAGAAGAATGGAGACTCCCAGGGAGATCTTTGTCTAAAATCTTGGAAATTTTCGTTGGATAAATTGAAAATTTGATAAAAAATTTAATTTCGTCCCTGTTGGAAAATCAAGTCAGAATTTATTGTGCAACTAATATCTGTCTTCCCCCAGATTTAGCTCTCTGACATATCAGATTTGCATTTAATTATGACTGCTGCACATTTACTTTTTGGTTGATTATTCTCCCTGATTATCTCTTGTCAGAGATTTTGTGTTGACTTGTAAGGCAAGTTTTTGTGTAGGTGTTTATTATTAAAAGCATCATGTTTTATTGTGAGAAGAAGAAGAAGAAGGAGAAATATCAGATTTGGGAGAAGAAGAAAAATGCGCAGTCCCAGCTCAAGTCTGGACTGGTTTTGTTGAAAGAATTCCTTCATTTCAATGTTGTTATTGTATGCATGAAAGTTTTGTGTGCAGTTGTAGCTGTTGTTCATTCCTCGAATATATATATGTATTGCTGAAGCAATTTGATGCCCAGATCTGTGTTATTTGCAGCCAAGTGTGTTATTTTATTTTGCTGTTATAAATTTCTGTAGCTTCTCCTTTTTCCCCTATTTTGCATCATTTAAATCCGCTACATTATATTTTCTATTGTTGTCTGAAGATTCTGTAGTTTATGTAGATCCTTGCATTCCCTTCATCTGATATCAGAGCTAGGCTAAACCCTATTTTTATTTCTTTTCTGGGTTTTTAGTTTTTCATTTGGCAGCCATTAATGGCTTCTACGTCTGGTGCACATCTGGTTAGTGTGCAAACTCCGATTTTCACAGGAAAGAACTATGAGTATTGGTCTTTGACCATGAAAGCTTTGTTTTGGTCTCAAGACATTTGGGAAATGGTTGAAAATGGTTACGAGGGGACCAGCAAACTAGGCAAGCATACATAGGACGTCTTGAAGGAATAGAGGAAGAAGGATGGGAAAGCAACTGTTTTATATCCATCAAGCAATGCATGAGAGCATACTCCCAAGAGTTGCAGCAGCAAAAAGCAAGCCAAGGAAGCATGGGACACACTCTAGATTGCATATCAATGTATGGATAAGGTTAAAGCGCTAAATTACAGCTCCCTAGAAGAGAATTTTAAAATTTATCAATGAGAAACTCATATTCAATAGAGTCTTTCTTTACTCATGTTGTTGGTTTGATAAATCAAATCAAGTCCCATGGAGAGGTCATAGAGGATAGGAAGGTTGTTGAGAAGGTACTTAGAAGTCTCCCTACTAAATTTGATCCCGTAGTTGTGGCTCTAGAGGAAACCAAAGATTTGAGCCAGTTTAGTGTTGATGAACTACATGCCTCTCTTATCAATCATGAATATAGACTGAATAGATCAAATAGTTCAGTTGAAAATGCATTTTCATCTCAGATTTTTGTAAATCGTGGAAGAGGAAGGAGGAGTTTCAGTCCTAGAGGTAGAGGGAGAAGTTCTCCTAGAAGTGGACGTAGTAGCAGTCATGCAAATGCTGGTGGTAGAGGTCAAAATCAGAATTTCAGTCACCCAAGTGGCCAAAGATTTGACAAATCACACATTCAATGTCACTATTGTAAGAAGTTTGGGCATTATGCTCATGAATGCAAGAAAAAATAATATGATCAGCAGAAGCAAGGTCAAAATCAGTCAAGTAGCACTCCCTCAGGCAGCATGTTCATTGCATGCATGAAGATTGCTGAAGCAATCCCTACAAACTCTCTAGTTGAGTGCAATGTTGTTCAAGAAAGCCCATGTGACATATGGTATTTAGATTCGGGCTACAGATAATCACATGATAGGTAATAAAGATTTGTTTTCTAGCTTGGATGAATTAGTTCAAACTAATGTTACACTTGGTAACAACAACAAAGTCACTATTTTGGGTAAAGGTACGGTTAATATTCTAACCAAAAAGGGGAGCCGAAATTTATGCACGATGTATTATGTTGCCGGTCTAAAACACAACTTGATGAGCATTGGATAGCTAATAAAAAAGGGCTATAGAGTGTACATGGAAAACAATGAGTGTGTTATTTTAGACAAGATTCTAAGCAATATGCTTATTGCCAAGGTATAGATGACTACAAACCATATGTTTCCATTAAAAATAAGTTTGGATATGAAAGGAAAAACAACTCAAGTTGTTCATGAGACACATACTGTAAATTCTAGAGTAGCTTTTAAGGTAGAAGATACAAAATCAGCAGTAGCCAAAGATAGCTACAAAAATGTTCAAAACAACTACAAAAAGGTTCAAGATAGTTCTGAGAAATGTTCAAGACAGCTACGTAAATATCCAAGACAGCTACGGAAATGGCCAAAACAACTCCAAAGAGGAAAAGATGTTTCTGTAGAAACTCAAGCAACGTTTCAATCAGTGGTAAAGGATGATTCTTGGCTATGGCATTTTAGATTTGGGCATTTATATTTTGGAGCACTGAAATTACTACATATGAAGAATATGGTAAAAGGTTTGCCATTAATTGAGAAACTGGAAAGAGTTTGTGAAGGATGTATTATGGGAAAACAACATAGAGAGTCATTTTTGGTTGGCAAGGCAAATAGAGCTAGAGCTCCACTTGAGATTGTGCATTCAGATATTTGTGGGCAAATGCAAACACCGTCTATAGGAGGATGCACTTATTTTCTTACTTTTATTGATGATTTCACAAGAAAAACTTGGGTTTATTTCTTGAAACACAAATCTGATGCATTTGCTTATTTCCAGTAGTTGAGGCACTTGTGGAGAAGCAAAGTGGCCACTACATCAAGGTTTTAAGGGTGGGTAGAGGTCTGTAAATTTATATCTAATGAATTTATAAATTTTGTAGATCTCATGGCATAGACAAGCAATTTGATACCGCTATACACCTCAGCAAAATGGTGTGGTAGAGAGGAAGAACCGAACAATTATGGAGATGGCTCATAGCATGATGGCAACCAAACATCTACCTAATGAATATTGGGCTGAGATAGTGGTAACTGTTGTCTACATCATGAATAGGTGCCCAATAAAGAGCGTAAGGAACAAAGTTCCTCAAGAGGCTTGGAAAAGAAGGAAACATAGTGTTTCTCATTTGAAGGTATTTGGATGCGTTGCATATGCGCATATTCTAGATGAGTTGAGAAAGAAGTTAGATAATAAAGGAAAAAAATGTATATTTTTTGGTTACTCAGAGGAAACAAAAGCATATAAGTTGTTTGATCCTATCAATAGGAAAGTTATAATCAGCCATGATGTTCAGTTTGTGGAGGATGAAGCATGGGATGGAAGCATAGAGAGGATTGTCAGAATTGCAGTTGCTGTCCCTAATGATAATATGGTGGATGAAGTGTTTCCAACACCAAATATAACTCAAACAACATCTCCTTCCAATCCTGGGATGGTATCACAAGTTACAATTCAAGCTACACCTTCATTCACACCAAGGAGATCTTCGAGGCTATTGTCACACCAACAAGACAAAAAACTTCACAAGCATCTACACCAGCATCTACATCAATCGGTATCCTTGGAGCAACACCATCTAGCACTCCAAGTAGTTCTTCATCTGGATCGGATCCAAGCATGATGCCATGAAAAACAAGGAGTTTGAGTGAGTTGTATAATGTTGACACAACTAATTCATTTTCAGATTTTGCTTTATTTTCTCATATTGATGATCCATTAACATTTGAAGAGTTGTGAGTAGTGATATATGGGCAAAAGTCATGGATGATGAGATTGAATCCATTGAAAAGAACCAAACATGGGAGTTGGTTGATTTACGGAAGGCAAAGATGTAATTAGTGTCAAATGGATTTATAAGACTAAACAAGATGTTGATGGGAAAGTGCAAAAGCATAAAGCAAGGCTAGTTGCAAGGGGCTTTACACAACAGCCCGGTATAGACTTCAATGAGACATTTGCTCTA
Source organism: Taxus wallichiana var. yunnanensis (assembly GCA_018340775.1). Taxonomy (NCBI): domain Eukaryota; kingdom Viridiplantae; phylum Streptophyta; class Pinopsida; order Cupressales; family Taxaceae; genus Taxus; species Taxus wallichiana. The sequence goes on from CM031238.1 coordinate 869,195,094, forward strand.
GTTGCTCGGTTGGATACAGTTAGGACTGTTTTAGCTATTGCTGCCCACAACAAGTGGCTTGTATATCAAATGGATGTAAATTCTATATTTTTAAATGGTTATTTAGAGGAGGAAGTGTATGTCGAAAAACCACAAGGATATGAGCTACCGGGTCATGAAGACAAGGTGTATAGGTTGAAGAAGGCACTCTATGGATTGAAGCAAGCTCCAAGAGCTTGGTACGGTTGCATTGACTCTATCTCATTCAAAATTGTTTCAAAGACATGGTTGTGAACCAACATTGTACATCAAGGTCAACAAGCAAGGTAACATTTTGATTGTTTGCTTGTATGTGGATGATCTAATCTTTATCGATGATCTAAACATAGATTCTTTCAAATTAGTAATGAAGAATGAATTTGAAATGACTGATTTGGGTCTTATGAGGTATTTCTTAGGGATTGAAGTCCATCAATCCAATGATGGTATATTTATTTCTCAATCAAAATATGAAAATGAATTTTTGAAGAGATTTAATATTGCAAGAGTGCAAGGTATCCTCAACACTTTGGTTGTGATAGGGATGAAGTTAAGCAAGGAAGATGACGGAGCATATGTGGATTCTACATTGTTCAAGAGGCTGGTTGGAAGCCTTATGTACTTAATGACTCTACAAGGTGGATATTATGTACGGTGTACGTTTGATTTCAAAGTTTATGGAGTCTCCAAAAGACTCACATTGGCAGGCCGGTAAGAGGATATTGAGGTATGTAAGTGGTACAAAGGATTTTGGTATATTGTATTCCACTTCAAATGATTTCAGTCTTGTTGGGTACACTGATAGTGATTGTGGAGGCATTATAGATGATAGGAAAATTACTTCTAGGTATACTTTTCACTTTGGTATAGGTGTTGTGTCATGGGCATCAAAGAAACAACCCATTGTGACCCTTTCGTTAGCTGAAGCTGAATATGTGGCAGCCACTAGTGTTGTGTGTCAAGTTGTTTGGATGTGAAGGATGTTGAAAGATTTGATGCATGATAAAAAAGAAGCCACTATAGTATTATGTGATACTAGTTCAGCCATAGCATTATCTAAAAATCATGTGTTTCACAAGAGAACTAAGCATATTGATACGATGTATCATTTTATCAGAGAGCTTGTAGGCAACAAAGAAATTTGTCTTGATTTTTCTAGGTCGAAGATCAATTGGCTAACACATTTACAAAAGCATTGACAAAAGAGACATTTGAGTATTTACAAAGTGGCTTAGGAGTTTGTGACTTTGCACAAGTTAGCAGCTTCAGAAAACTATCGAGTTAGGTCCGGAAATGCTACAAATTTTTTGAACAAACTTGATTCAAATTTCCATGATCTACTGAGCTTGTTCATAATTAAGGGGAGTGTTGGAAAAGTAAGTCATGCTTTCTTATGCAACCAATATCTTTCTTCCCGATTTATCTCTCGACATATCAGATTTGCATTTAATTATAAGCTGCTGCACATTTAATTTTTGGTTGATTATTCCCCTAATTATCTCTTTCGGAGATTTTGTGTTGACTTGTAAGACAAGTTTTTGTGTAGGTGTTTGTTATTAAAAGCATCATGTTTTATTATGAGAAGAAGAAGAAGAAGGAGATATATCAGATTTGGGAGGAGGAGAAAAAATGTGCAGTCCCAAATTTACTCAAGTTTGGACTGGTCTTGTTGAAAGAATTCCTTCATTTCAATGTTGTTATTGTATGCATGAAAGTTTTGTGTACTGATTGTAGCTGTTTTTCATTCCTCGAATATATATATGTATTCTTTGAAGCAATTTGATGCCTAGATCTGTGTTATTTGCAGCCAAGTGTGTTATTTTATTTTACTGTTATAAATTTCTGTAGCTTCTCCCTTTTCCCCTATTTTGCATCATTTAAATCCATTGCATTATATTTTCTATTGCTGTTTGAAGATTCTATAGTTTTTGTAGATTTTGCGGTTTAGTAGATCCTCACATTCCCTTAAGTGCCCTAGCTTACTTGGCATTTCAACAATGACAAATAATTATTAAATTTTATTTCCCACATCGAGCAATAAATTTAAAATATAATTTATAACAGACAGCCGCCCTTTTCTATTTAGTTTACAATCAAGAAAAATCCTCTTTTAATTTTTCTTTGAAAAAAATCCTCTTATCCTATGATTACATAGGCAACAATGTGAAGAAAATTGGTTTAACTTCCTTTATTTTTCCAAAAGAAAAATATTACAATGTCTCCTTACTCCCAACTCATATATTATTACAATTTAAAATAAAACATTATTATTTTCTCAAGTCGACCCAAAATTGGATCTTATTCAACACCCACTCCTACATAGACTCCACAAAATCTCCAACTTCTCCTATAAAAACTCAACTAAACTCTTGAGAAGGAAAGATGAGATAAATCTCATCCCTCACAACTCGTACTCCTACATACCTGATTATCATTAATTTTATTCCTTATTTAATATAAAAATTAATTACTTCTCCTAAAACACCTAAATAATCTTTTACAAATTTAATTATGCAATCTATAAAAGTTTACATCATACTACGCCAACCAAAACAATCATTCCCATTTAATCACATTCATCAAATCTTCTAATTTGTTTCCCAACTTAAGAATCTCATTTTCACTTAACCATGTGGCATCTTCCTTAGGCTTGTTTTTCCATTTGACTAAGTATTGGAAATACTCTTTCTCTGGTTTTCTTTGTTACCTTCTTGTCAAGAATAGCTTTAGGTGCTTAGGAAATTCCTTCGTAATGGCTTATTTTTCCCAATCAATAGGTTCCTTCTCATGCGGTTCAACATCTTCTACATTTGGTTCTTCTCCTTTGTATGGATATAGATCAGCTACATTGAAAATAGGAGAAATGTCAACACCTTCTGGAAGTTCAATTTCATATGCATTGCTAGAAAACTTTCTTAAAATCCTGCAAGGTCCAATTTTCTTGAGCTTTAGCTTGTTGTATTCACCTTTTGGAAATCTCTCTTTTCTGAGATGAGAAAGAACTAGATCTCCCACATTAAAATCAACTTCTCTCCACTTCTGATCAACTCTTTTTTTTACTTCATAGTATTTTCTTCAAGTGTCTTCTTCACCTGTTTACGTAAGTCCAACATTGCACTTGCAAAATCTTCACCATCAACACTTCTAGCTTCCATTTTCCCCAAATTTCTTAACTCAAATACTCCTCTAGGATTTATACCATATAAAATTTTGAAAGGACTCATACTTGTACTCCTATTTGGAGAATCATTATATGCAAATTCATCTTGAGAAAGTACTAAATCCCATTGTTTTGGGTGCATACTTACCAAACTCCTTAGGATGTTTCCCAAGCTCATGTTCACTACTTCTATTTAGCCATCTATTTGGGGATGATATGTTGAACTGAAACTCAAGTTTGTGCCCAAAATTTTCCACAAAGTTCTCCAAAAGTGTCCAACAAATTTTGTGTCTCTATTAGAAACAATGCTCCTGGGTAGCCCATGCAATTTGACAATCTCTGTGAATTTTTTTTTGGCAATATTAGTAGCATCATTGGTTTTTGTATAAGGAATGAAATGGGCCATTTTGGAAAATATGTCAACTACTACAAAGATAGAATCATGCCCTTTCTGTGTTCTAGGAAATCCAAGCATAAAATCCATACTTACTGAATCCCATGGCCTGTTGGGAATTGGTAAAGGCTGATACAAACCTGCATTCTGACTATTTCCCTTAGCATGTTGACATATTTTACATCTCTCAACATATTTTCTAACATCATTGTTCATACCTGGCCAATAGTAGTGGGCACTAAGTTGAGATAATGTTTTATTTTGTCCAAAATGTCTTGCTAGACTACCTCCATGCTTCTCCTTCACCAAGTTCTCTCTCATAGAACTTCTTGGTATACATAGTTGATTTCCTTTGAATAATAGACCTTCTTGAATCATATAATCCATCCATGGACTTCAATCATTGGTTATAGGATTCATGCATGCTTCATAAGCACTTTGAAAATCAACATCAGTCTTGTACATTTCTTTCAAATCCTCAAATCCAAGAATGTTGATTTGTGATTCTTACATGGCCAAATTCCTCCTACTCAATGCATCAACAACCTTGTTAGTTTTTCCACTTTTATGTTTAATAACAAAAGTAAAACTTTGCAAGAATTCAATCCATTTAACATGCCTCTGACTTAGTTTAGGTTGACTACTAATGAATTGCAAAGCATGATTATCTGTGACTAAAATAATTCTTTAGGCATAAGATAATGCCTCCACTTCTTCAAATCCTATACAATAACATACAATTATTGATCATAAGTTGAATATTTCTTCTTTGCATCATTCAATTTTTTGCTGAAATAAGCAACTGGTTTGCTTTCTTGACTCAAAACAACACCTATAGCATTTCCACTGACATCACATTCAACTTGAAAAAGTTTAGAGAAATGAAGCAATGCTAAAATTGGCTCCTCTATAATTTTCTTCTTGAGTAAAAAAATCTTTTATCAGTTGTCTTAGTCCATTGGAATGTCTACTTTAGTTTATATTATTTTATTTTCATTCCACTAACAATTTTGTGTTAGTTCCCTCAAAAAAATAAAAGATAATAGAGCTACTTGCCGATTTCATTTGATATTAATGAACAACGAATTATTTAGTAGAAAATTATGTTATTGCATGTTATTGTTTTTTTAATGATAATGCATAAAAAATGATTCAAAACATTGAACAATGTTTTTACACATTTTTATGTCTGTTGCTCTCTAGGTAGGATTTCAAAAATAATAAGTTTTTGTGGAATTTGAGCATTTTATTTTAAGTGGTTTTCTAATAATGAATACTAATTATATTTTTGAAAGAAAATTTGTGTAAACATTTATCAGGATGACAAGAACAATAACTATAATTCAAGCATTATTTTTAAGTTTACTAATTTATCAATAATTTAAGTGTTTATTTTTATCAATAAAACATGGAATATTGATATCAGGGATGTATACTTGGAGTGAATATATATTGTTTTCATTTTAAAAATTAAGTTGAATAAAATAATAAAATATTCTCCCATCATTTTATTTTATTTTTAAATTATTTGAACAAATTTAGTAATTACTTAAAATCAGAAAACTATATTGTTTTCTTATTTTTTAAAAATATAGAGACCTATTTGAAGGCTTTGGGAATGTTTTCACTTAAAATTGTTTCCATATCGATTACATATGGTATGGGGGTAAATGTTTTGCTTAAACCCACTTCTTCATTTACAAAAAAAAACTACCCCGATCTAATTGTCAAGGACATGGGTAATCTTTGAAGATAATAATTTTTTTATCTCTCTCATTTGTGTAAAAATGTTTTTGAAGTTTTATTTCAATTTATGTATTATTATTATTATTATTATTCAACTTAAATGATTAATTTTGAAATTTGTTTTTCTTCATGTATTTATTTCTTGAATTTTCTTAAATAAGAATTATAGATATGAAAATTCACACTAAATTATGAATCAATTTCAATTTATTGTCTAGAAAAAGTTAAAATTCCTAAATATTAACTCACTAAAAACTATATAAAATAGTTTGTTTCAAAATTTGAGTATATTCTTAATAAGGTAAAATGATATTAGAAGTTGAGATGCATTTAATCATTTGTAAAATCCTTTTAAATTTATAGAATAATTATATTTCAAATGATTAAAGAAAATACTATGTGGTTATGTTTCCTTTATTACACTTGAGGTATTTTATAGTGAACTAAAACTTGGGTGGTGTTATCCATTTTTGCACACCCTTGCAAAATGGATCAACCTCTATGTCCTGGGCATTAATAGTTAATGGGAGTAGTTTACAAGGTATATCATTGCGAGCTTGCTCACCACCACGAAGGTTTGGAGCGGGATTCACATTAATGGTCAAACCGATAAAATGTACGGATTGTCACATGTTAACACCCCTTCCTCCATTGCGCGACAACCACCTCTTCTTGTCGCATGTCAACCGCTTCCTCCTGTCACACATCAATGCCCCTACCCTAGTCATGCAACACTCACCTCCTCTTGTCACATGTCAAGCCCTTCCTCTTATCACGTGAAAACCACCTCTTGCTATCGCGCGTCAACCACTACTTTATGTCACGCATCAATGCTTCTTCTGTCATGTGACAACATTTCTTCTTGTTGTGCGACAATTCTTTCCCTTGTTAGAGGTGACTCTTCCCTTCTTGTCGTGTCACTAGTGGTTTCGGCGACAACAAAGAGTTTCAGATACATCCAGACATTAATGATACCATACAAGGTAGCTCAACAACCAGATTAATGAGGTATGGCACCTGTTCACCATGTAAGAAAATTACCATTAAAAAGTGAACCATCATGGCTACCCATACCTATGTACTGAGTGTTTAATGAAGCATGTTGGTTTGTAGCTCCTTTTCTCTATATATATGTAAACTCCACTCATTGAGAGAGATATTTTTAAAATTATTAAGGAACTCTGTCAATTGTTCCAACACTTTTGTGAGCTGAAGGCCCCAAATTTATGCATTTTGTGAAGGAATATTTCCTTGTTCCTATATTATAATCGATTGTGCATCATTTTAAGAAATAAAATTAGTGTTTTGTTTCTCTTCTTTCCCTAGCTTTGTTTATATTGCATTTCTTGCCTTCTATTTTTTTAGGTATATTATGCATATTGTGTTTCTTTTTACAAGGCTTAAATTTGTTGTACTCAAGAAGTTAGAGGTTTGATTGTGTTTTGGGGCTATGGCATTTTATCTACCTTCTTCTTCCCCATTTCCCTCTACTTTCACTCACTAGGAATCTCTCTAGTCTTATTTTGGTGCTATCGCCTCTCTTATTTTAGGATTTACATTTATGTATTTCTCTTCCTCTGGTCCCTTGGAATTGGTAGTTTAGGAGTAGATAAACATTGGAATAAGTCAGGAACCAGCCTTATTTGGAGGTTTGTCTCAATCATAAATGTCCCACACCTTGAGACAATTCCATGTTAGTTAAAAGTAGGGTTTCTTAATGTGCAAATCCCAGGGTGCTACTTTTCTGACATAATAGTTTTGGCATGCGCGATGGGAGAGAAGTCAATACTTTTAGGTATATCAAGATTGGGTGTGTGTCTTTAAAATTATAGCCTTAGGAGGCTATATAGAAACACATTTGGTGACTCTGTTACTCAAATGCGGTGGTTTCATCAGCCCATGTTTATCAAGTTCATGAGAATAATCCAAACAAGGTCAAGAACTAGAGAAGAGGGGCTATTTGTTTATCTACACTTATCCGTAGATAGAGCAAGAAGGGGAAGAAGAGCTCAAAGGTATCCATCTCCACCAAATATAACTTTATCAACACCTCCATCGGAAAAACCATTTCTTCAATCGATTAGGATTTTAAGGTCACTCGGGATGGCTCATCTACAACAACCAAACCAGCCACCCCCAAACCCATATAAAAATTTCATAGGCAGCAGTCCACTTGCCCTTAATGCAAAAATTTGGTCCCGATAACAACATTAAAAATATCCCATACTTCATTGGAGAAAATCACACAACTCCCATGACCACATTCAAGACATTAAAAATGTCTTTTCCATACATGAGATTACCGATATGGATGTTGCGGTCAAGTTGTTGGCTTCTTCTTTCAAAGGAAAATCTTTGCAGTGGTTCAAAGGCTTGGGAGTAGGATCGATTCAGAATTGGGATCAATTGTGCACAACTCTTTGTGGCCAGTTTGGGGAGAGGGCTGACAACTTATCCTTTTTGGAGAAGATGACAACGATTAAAAGGGCACCAACTAAGTAGATGAAAGACTTCAATTCCATATTCCAAAGAACATGGGAAAGGATCCCAATTGTGGTCAGACCAACAACTGAAGGTGTATTTCTCTATTTTCTTAAATCTCTAAATTCTGATATATCTATTATGATACAATCTATGGGGGAAATAACCTAACAGATATTCCATAGCTATTCGAGCTACGAATTACCTAATTCAATCTAGTAAACTTGCACCTAGGCCACCTATGCCTATCTATCAAGATATGGGGAATCCTAATTCTAATCAAGCACCTACAATAAACCCCATCCCTACTTCAAGAAATTAGAGTTCAAAAGAAACATCCACTTCTTCGTCTAGCCTTTCAAATTAACTCTAGGAGGTTATGAAAGAATTGTGAAACTTAGGAAACGAGTTGGTACCTCTTAAGCGGTAGGAATCTCAAAATTATAGACCTTATCATTCTCGGCCCAACCTAATAAACCTCCATATCATCCAAACATGCCACCTGTTCAAGCTGCTAGGCCATTCTAAACATATAAGCCTATTAAATTTTCAACATCTAGGGCCTTGGTTCCAACTCAAAAAAACATAGCATAAGAATATGAATGGTGTCTCCCATGCATCCAACTTCATAATCAAGCAACATGCTTCAATGGTGCTTTAATTCAAGCATTGATGGTGTCTATAGTGGGTGTTCCTCAAGAACACAACTAAGAAGAAAGTCAGCAGCAGGTAGCTAATCAGGAAACACCTCCAAATGTGACAACACTTTTTAATCAGAAAGCTGAGGATGTTTTTGGAATAAATCAGTCCCCTTCTATAAGTGTGACATCCAACACAAGGTCTAAGAAGAGGAATATAAAGCAAGGGATGTCATCTAATCCAAGTAATTCTTAGCATTCTATCACACTTCAGGGTATAAGCAATACAAGTGTAGACCCAAACGTTCAAAATAAGCCCAAACTATCCTTTAAGATAACTCAATCATCACTATAGTATCCCACGCGTAGGAGAATGTCATCATGCCGAGGGGCAACAGAAGAAAGAGAATCCATCTCCTTTCAACATTATTGATCAAATGAAGAAGACCAATGTAAGCATTTCTATGTGGGAATCATTGAAAATTCGGACCAACGGGATTTGTTGTAATCAACCATGGAGAATTGGTCAGCATCAAATGAGTCATCCAAAAATCAAGAGAAGGTGCTCTCTAGTAAAACTCAAAAATAAGGAGTTCATGGAGGTCAACAAGGTAAAAACATGAAGCCTCCTCGATTCCTTATATCTTTAGTTATTGGGAATAACATTATACATAATATTTTTATTGACCCGGGGCAGCGGTTCGGTAATGCCGAAATAGATTGTAAATGAGTTGGGCTTGAAAGATGACCTAGTTTCCAAAGGAGTGGTATAGTTAGATGGGAAAATAGTGGGGATTTGTTGGGATTAAAAAGGTTTAAACTTTACATTTCACACATGTCCTAATGTCACATTCCAACAGGATATATCAATGATTGACTTGCCACAACTCTTTGTTGTGTGCTTGTCAAGATAATTCACACCAAAATTAGAGGCTACTTAGGAGCTGATTGGTCACATATGATATTCAAAACAAGGTATGGAGCTAAGGCTATAATCCGGTTTGAACCTATTGTAAATTTCCATATTGAGCCTCGCGTACTAAGCCCAATCAATGTAAATTTCTCTCACCTTTGATCAATAGTATTGACCAAACACTCGGAAATAGATAACAAAGTTGGGGGCATCATGGATTTGACTCTTGATGAATGGGAAAACAAAATTCACAAATATGATCCATACAAGGAAATAGAGGAGGCTGAGTTGGCAGTTTATTGTTTCCACAAGAAAAAAACACCCCTTCGTAGCCTCACCAAACTAGATTATAAGGGTGATAATGAATTATGGAACCTATTTTTGATGGCTCAAGGAGTAAGCAAGGCACCTTTGGAGGAGGAGCAATGATTTTGTCACCACAACATATGAAAATCGCTCATCTTTCCATTTTCAATTTACTTGTTCAAACAATACTGATCTGGAGGACATTTTCGGACATTTAGGAGTTCCCTAAATCTCCCTAAACCATGACCAAATGGTAGATAATTTTGAGATATTTTTGTCGATAGTTTTAACGCAAAGAATGGACATCGTATGCTCGAGATATGGTCGGTCAAAGTTTGGTCAAAGTTCAGACTCGACATAGTCAACTGGCCAATTAGGTAGTGACATGTGGAAAAAATGTATGAGTTGTAAATTTGTTGGGATTCATCACCATTTTGTAGAGTGTGATGATACCTTTCTGATGTATTTTGAATGGACCAAATCGACTCAAGTATGTGAAAGTTATTGCGGTCAAAGTTCGGTGCATTGGCGATAAATGAGTAGAGGTGGGCGAATCACATGGTGACATGTGGCGTAGCTGTGAATGGACACATGCACATATGCCAAGTGGACCAATGACATGTGGAGTAATGAAATAGTGATGCATGGCACAAGGGATGAATAAGGGGTCGCCATCATTCTCAACACATGTCTTAAAAGAGATTCCTACAAGTGGGCCACATTATCCACTCTTCACGCACTCCTAGGCGCACTAACCACTTGTCATAGTGGACAAGCAACAACTTGCTGACCAAGTGGCCCATTATCCACTTATACAATGTTAAATTCACCCACTTAATGCCTTGTCCTACCTAACATGCACTATATGTGGGACTAAATCCCACTATGTAATTTTATAATGAAATGCACATGCGAGAAGGGTGGGGTTTGAACCTTGGTGGGCCGAATAAAATAATAGAGTCTTGGCCACTAAACTATCATGTGGGAAACATTATAAAAGGAGAGAACATGTATTTGAAGAGGAGGTCGAGCTGTGATGTAGGTAGAATAGACCTACTTGGAGAAATCTCTATTTTCGAAGCATTTATGCTCAAATGGGCTCTTCATGTAAACTAGAAAGTTTTTCTAAATTCCGAGATGCTTCCACTTGATGTAGTTTATACTTCATTAAGTGCTATATTTTTCAGTGTAGGTGTTTTTGACACAATTACACGGAGATCGCACTATGGAGATGTTGTAGAGCCATGTATAGATTTGTGAACGTGTTTTGAAAAATTATAGAGTTCTACAAATCTGAATCAGCTCATTTAGAGTGACAATGATCTATTATTCACTTTGGAAGGTAAAAATTTTACTTCAAGTGTTTATTAATAAATCGATTCATGATTAAGTAAATCGGAGATGTAGCCCAACTGGGTGAACTCCGTTATCAAAGTGTGGATTTTATTTTGGTCTAGTTGTTGCTTATTATTAGATATACATTAAGTAAAATGGAATGAGTGATTGAATAAGCAAGACAATTAAGCGAGAAAAGCTGGATTAAAGCTAAATTAATCCTTTATCCACATTATTATGCACAATCAATTTCAGATGAAATTAAAATCAAATTGAGTGCATTATACATTCAGCTTGTGATCAGTTTATAATGAATTTGTAATATTTCCATTTGAATCAAGAAAGTTGAATTTGTAAAAGGTAAAAATTAAATTATCCGAAATATTTAAAACAGAGGTACCTAGGGGGTAAAAATCATTTTCGGATCAGCTAGTATCGAGCTGGTTTCGTGATTGTTTGATTGCGACTAGATATCAGTTTATGCTTTATAATCCTATCATTATAGGCTATTTTCTTGGTCTTCTTACTTGGCGCTGGAGTATTTTGGAAGATTTTTTGGTTTATAGATAGCTATGGGAAAAGCATTGAAGAGGGAAATACTTGAAGAGCTAGAGAGCATCAACAAGAAAATCCAAGAGGAAAATGCATTCTTGAGATGCAATCTCTATTCCCTCGAAGAGCAAGTTGATCGATTACAAAAGGAGCTAGAATCAAAAGATGAGCTCTTGATCAGTTTATAGTGTGGTGATTAGAAGAAGGAAATACCTTCTACTTCAGATGCAAAGACCATGATGGAGTGCACTGTAAGTTACTCACCACGAGAATCTTGTTCTTCCTCCCATTCAGTTTGAAAGGCATACTAGAGGCATTGGATCCAAATTGTTGTATAAAATGGGTTTTGATGGAAGAGGTCTTGGAAAAGATAGCCAAGGCATTGCTAACCCAATACAAGTTGAGGATCATCCTCATTTTATAGGATTGGGTTTTACTAGTGTGGGAATGGATATTGGAGAATGCTCTAAGCACACCAACGAGAAGACAAGCTTCTGAAATCCAAGAGAATACCCCACTAGTCCTGTAGAAATATTTAGTCAGGAAATGAGTACTTCTTCATCAGAGAATGGATATGGTAAGAAGAGTCAAGGAAGAGGTATTGAGATTCCACCTCCACATTTTTACAATAATCATAAGCACCATGAACATTGTAAAACTTCTGATCCACTTTTTCATCTTAAAAAGTATGGCTATAATATTTAGAAAATGATGGATGCCTATCCTTGTACATTTTGTGGGATGCATAACCATTGTGTTGCCAGATGATGGAAAATAAGGACATTGATGCAGAATTTGGTGTCGTTTGTTAAGAACATGACACATGGAAAAGACCAATCTCATCATTCAAAATCAAGAAATGGTGGTGGAGTTTCCTCGTCCTCAAGAAGGATAAGAGAAAATTTGGTACTCATTGTTGTATCAATGGACACGTGGTTGATACCTACTGGAAACTTCATCCAACAAGCCATCTGATGTATGGTAAGAAAAAGTTGGAATATAAGGTAAAAGAAGATTTTAAACCATCAGTTAAAAATGAATCAACCTTGAATCTATCTGTAGAAAAACCACATATGAGTCGATCTGTTTTGATACGAAAATGTAAACTCATGTGAAATGGATAGATTTACATTTGCATAGCTCTTTATTATATAGCATGCAATTTTTGGTTGGATTCCAAATATGTGGATAGGCGAGGGATAGGTTCATCATACTCAGTATTTTTTCACATTTACATTTGGATTACTCCATTGTTATCTCCTTAATTCAGCTTTGAGTTTTAGGTACAGTTTGGGTACAACTCATGTTTCAACTTGGGAGATTTCTAACAATAATATGTAGATTCGGTGGGCATGTGTTACTGGCGGGTGTCTAGGTATGCCTAGTGATCATTTGCAATAATGAGTAGTTCACCATTTTGGGTAAGCACAGTTACAGTTTGATCTATCCTCTTACAGTTTAACATGTATGGATAGAATTGGTAGATTCACGTGTATTCGGTTTGGATGACTATAGCTATTTTTGTGTTGATAGTCTATTTTATTCGAATAGTGAATATTTGTAGTTATTCTGCTTTCAGTTGACAGTGGGCATTAGCCTAATTATGGGTAGTTTAGATGTCTGGTATATTGATCTGTGTTATGAAACTATACATTTAAGTAATTAGCCATATCACAAAGTGACATTGAACACTAGCTTTCTGTAATAGAATGGGTGTTATTATCTAGTGAATTAATTGTGATGGTATTATAGGGGATTTGACAGTTCACAATTGTTTGCATAGTTGATAGGGTTGCAGAGTATCAGCTAGACACTATCTTTCTATTGATGAATGGGTGTCATTATTTGATCGGTTGATGTGACTAGCTAATCAAATATTTGCTTTTACTTAACCAAGAATGCTATTGTTGGTTTCTTGTATGTATATTGCACCTTTGCAGATGAGTTAGCATGTTTTGTTGGTGGAAAACAACTTTTTGTGGACAAAAAGCCTTCTCACTAGGGAGGTGTGATCTGGAGGACATTTTGAGACATTTGGGAGTTCCCTAAATCTCCTAAACTATGACCAAATGGTAGAGAATTTTGAGATCTTTACATTGACATGTGGAACACGGAGAACGAACATCATGGTCGGTCAAATTTTGGTCAGATTCGGACTAGACATAGTCATTGGCGAATAAGGTAGTGACACATGGAAAAAATGTGTGAGTTGTAAATTTTTTTGGGAGTCATCACCATTATGTAGAGCTTGATGATACCTTTCCGACGCATTTTGAATGCACCAAATCCGAGTCCGTATGTGAAAGTTATCACGGTCAAAATTCGGTCCATTGGCGATAAATGAGCAGAGGTGGGCGAATCACATGGTGACACATGGCGTAACTACAAATGGACATGTGCACATATGCCAAGTGGACCAGTGACACGTGGACCAATGAAATAGTGACACGTGGCACAAGGGATGAATAAGGGGTCGCCATCATTCTCAGCACATTTCTTAAAAGAGATTCCTACAAGTGGGCCACATTAACCACTCCTCACACACTCCTAGGCACACTAACCACTTGTAATAGTAGACAAGAAACTACTTGCTGACCAAGTGGCCCATTATCCACTTATACAATGTTAAATTCGCCCACTTAAAGCACTATCCCACCTAACATGCACTACATGTGGGACTAAATCCCACTATGTAATTTTATAATGCAATGCACATGGGGAAGGGTGGGGTTTGAACCTTGGTGGGAAAAATAAAATAGTAGAGTCTTGCCACCTTTGCACCATCATGTGGGAAACATTATAAAAGGAGAGAACTTGTATTTGAAGAGGATGTCAACTGTGATGTAGGCAGAATAGACCTACTTGGAGAAATCTCCATTTTCGAAGCATTTATGCTCACAATTGGCTCTTGGTGTAAACCAGAGAGTTGTTCTAAATTATGAGACACTTCCATTGATGTCATTTATGCTTCATGAAGTGCTATATTTTTACAAGTGTAGGTGTTTTTAAAATTGCATGGAGATTGCACTATGGAGATGCTATAGAGCCACATATGGATTTGTGAACGTGTTTTTGACAAATTGTAGAGTTCTACAAATGAATCAGCTCATTTTCGGGTGACAATTATCCGGTATCCACTTGGAAGGTAAAAATTGTACTTCAAGTGTTTATTAATAGATTAATTCACGATTAAGTGAATCCAGGAGACGTAGCCCAATTGGGTGAACTTTGCTATCAAAGTGTGGATTTTATTTTAGTCTATTTGCATTTGCTTATTATGAGATATACATTAAGTAAAATGGAATGAGTGACTGAATAAGCAAGACAATTAAGCGAGAAATTGGATTCAAGATAAATTAATCCTTTATCCACATTATTATGCACAATCAATTTTAGATAGATGAAATTAAAATCAAATTGAGTGCATTATACATTCAGCTTGTGATCAATTTATAATGGATGTGTAATATTACAATTTGAATCATGAAAGTTGAATTTGTAAAAGGTAAAAATATATTATATGAAATATTTAAAATGGGGGTACCAGGGGGTAAAAGCTGTTTTCGAATCAATACCATGAGTATGAATCTTTGATAGATGGATTGAATTGGGCAAGAAATATGTATTGCCCACTTCCCTTCGACACTTATTACATTTTTATTTCGATTACTATTGGTTATATACATGATTATTCTTGTATCATTTTGTCTTATCATGATGATTAGATGATAGAGATACTTTTATTATTGATGGATTTAGATTCATAGTATGTTTGTGTGGATTTCTTAGCGAGAAATTTTATATGATGATGATGTGTTGTTGACATATTTATATATTTCGACATTCGACATTTTCATGATACTAAGTAGGAGTTAGTAGTGAACTAATCTTGTGATCTTATTGGTATTGATGAAATATTAAATTGAGATGTTGTTGGAATTTTAAAATTGAAATATTTATTTCCTAGATGATGATTTAATCTATGTATGGATGATTGTTGACTTATATGCATATATTTTATCTTGGATGTTTTGATGCATCCACGAGGTGAAGGAGGCATTGTGTGTTTGTAGGTAATTATATCACAACGATCAAAGGGGATTGAAGACCAACCACAATGGAAAAGAGGGTGGAGATGAAAATGGTCACCATAAAAACTTGTGTTATGTTGTGTATTTTATTTGTTGTTAGATTGTCCTATGGGGGATTACCTCAAAATTTTGACCAAGGGTTTGTGGGTTGTTATTTTCTTTTCCTTTATTTAATTTTAGAGTATGTGATATTATGGTGACGTAATTTGATTTTATCATTAATTAATTTGTCTCTGGATTAGTAAATTAACCATGTTACGAAACTAATTATGGATGGGACAAAAATAAGTCATTTATTAGATTACATAGTTTTACGGTTTATGTGTTTTACGTTGAGTGTATGTGATTTTGACTATTGTACAATCTACCTCTCCTTACAAATTAGGATTTGGCCTTAGGGAAAATTTTGAAGGCTTGTGGGACAAGTTAAAATTGTCCCATACCTCTTAGTTTAGTATACAAACCCTACCTATGGGTTCGGGGTCAATAATAGACCCCATTATGTGTTTTAGAAGGTAAAGGTGAGTTTTAAATGCACTTTCTTACATGTGTTTATTTCCTTGTCCTAAAGGGTGTGGGTTGGAGTGGTGTGTGTAAGAGATTTGTCATACCTCTCAACCACCCATTTATTATGCCTTGGAGTATGGGTTTGACTTGAGTGATGCGGGGTGGAGGATAAATTATGTGGCATCCTACATGGAGCCACATCATCTTCATCTTCCTCTTTTCTATTTATTTAAATTTTTTGAAGTAAATGGGGTTACTTGCTTAGCTTTGGATATTGAATTTTGGGAGTGCTTACTTTTGGGAGTATAAGGGAGCTTGGAGTTTCTTCAATTTCAAATATTTTGGGACTTGCTTTAAAAGTGGAGCTTTACCATGGCAAGGTAGGTTCTTCCACTCTTATTTTCTTCTTGTTTTCTTGTATGGTATGTGTTGTATGGATGTGTGTTCTTGTTTGAAGTGTTGGGTAGTAAATTGACCTTAGGTTGTGTTGAGATTGGGAAATGGGGATGAAATAATTTGGGAGGCATAAGATCTTCTTTATGTGTTTAGGAGGGAGTGGGTTTTGAATGCCCACCTTATTCTACTTTTTTATTTTATTTATCGTGGGAGCCATAAGAGAGGGAGGTATAAGCGTGAGGGAAGCATAAGAGACATATATTTGTTGTTGTGGGGAGGTATAAGATATTTTGGGGTTGATTATATTTTGGAGGATTTTAGAGGTGGGCATCCAAACCCTTGGGAGGCACAAGGGTATCCCCATATTCCTATCTCTACTTGGCTTATTTTAGAGCCATTGTTTTGGGAAGTTGTTGTGCTTAAAAATGAGTATTTTTCTGGTCATCTTTCTTATGTGTTTGTTTCTTGAAAGTATATGTGTAAGAATTGTATAGTTTCCATGTGTTTTATCCATCCCTTATTTCCTTGTGGTTGGGGCTCGGGGCCAATGAGAAGAATTGTTTCTTCTTCTCATTAGAGTTTTGGTTGGGTGGAGAGTGTTTCCTCTCCCCCATTTTTTGGATGTTGTGATCAAGTGAAGAGGAGATGGATCCTTGTTGGATATTTTATTCTTGGAGCACTAATAGAAGACAAAATATATTTCATTATAGTTACCTTGTAAAATTCCACAATTTAAGTGGAACAATTTATTGTGTTTCTCCGAGAAAGAAAAGTTGTATTGATTTATATTATTAAGATTATAATGTATGGGACTGAAACACATTTTTAGTGAATCAAGTTGATAAAATGGAAATAAATTTGAAAAGGAAACATCTTATTCCCATTGTAGTTGATTTATTTTCTCACATAAGTGTGTTTCTCTTGCTCTCAAAATCATTGAAAAATACTATTCTAAACCTCTTGTGGGAATGTTTGAAATTTGTATCTTTGCAAAGGAAAGAAATATTAAATTTCATTGTATCATTAGAAAGGAATATAATGGAAATTTTTTAACTCTATATATATAGATGGAAAGAACTTTAAATTTTAATTGTCATTTACTTTCCCAATAAAATAGAATAATTCATAAAACTAGTACTACAAAGTTGTAAACTAGACCTTAGATCTATTGATCTTGTAAATGTATTGTTATATTAAACTAAATTCATTCTAAACACTTAGTTAAAAATCACAAAGCATCCCCAAATGATTTTTCAGCTTTGCTCTTCTAAGGTAGATTCATTTGGTGTGATTCACATAACATTGAGTTTTCCCCAAAGTGTGGGACTTTGCAAATGGGAAAATCTCCAGATTAAAGGTTGGTTCCTATTCCTTTGTTTAGGTGCATACATGGAAACTTGCAAAGGACCTATTCCTAAACCTAATCTAAGTTTTACCAAGGAGACAGGGATAAAAGGAATACAAGAAATCAAAACTAAGCTACAAGGTGATGCACCGAAGGAATGATGAACATTAGTTTTGCTGATAGACACAAACCAACAAAATACATACAATAATCAAGCACAGATAACTATATTTATAATGAAAGACTAGATGAGAGCAAAGGAGACAAGAAAGGATCTAAAATTGATCACAAACGTGTTTTATTGCTCTGTAGATTGATACAATGCATTACAAATGGCCAGAAGGCAGGAAACATATTGTAATTTAAATGGAAGGTCTGAACTCCATGAATTCCTTTTCCAGAAGGAAAGGGGATCCTGCAAAAACAAAATAATGTCCAACCCTTTATAATAAGTTTTGACTGACATTTTAGATTCAACACGAAGGAGAAAGAGAGAGAAATAAGAAAAATAGCAAGCTCAACCACCACTATTAATGCCTAAAGTACAAAATATCTCCTAAATTTGTTTTGAATGCATCGATTTCTTATTCAGTGCCTCAAAGGAGGAGGAAATGACGAATCAGATCAAATCCGATCTAGTTGTTGGGGAAAAAATAGATCATACATTAATGGCCTTGAAGATGTTTGTCCATTTTTCTCCCACCTAACCTCCCGATCTTAAAGTTTCGAGATATTTATGGCATAGACGAGGCTAAGATCTTTCAATGGTGTCGATTTGTAATATTTTGAGCCACGAGTCGAAAGATGAGCCACGACTCAAATATATGCCCCTTCAAAGTTTATATCGGGTCCATAAAAAAGGGCAGGAAAATGAGTTTGAAAAAATGGGCCCCCTTTTTAATATAGGAAAGCGTTGAGGGATGGCACTTGTTCAAGGGTGGCCTCTGTATTTTTCTCTTGGAATGTTGGGGGTGATAAGTGGTTTACTCCACTTTGCCCTTTTCAATTTCTATGTTTTTGGCTAAGTCCTTTCCTTGGCGGGGTCATATTTCTTGGACCGGGGACACGTGGCGGTCGATGCTCATCTAGAAACCCTCTCTTTATTCGACCCTTGAGTTAGTGCCGTTTGGACACTTGGCACTCTCTGCCAGCCTGCCACCATGCATTGACTATTCAACCTTTGAATCTATCCCCTTTTTGAGATTGGATGCGTGGAGGCTCCGCGCTCACTTAAAATACTAATAAAGATTTTCCTTTGGATGAGCGTCGAGTTGTGGTTGGAAGCCTCATGCAGGTCTTTCAAATTTTCAATGACCTCTCTCTTACCTTTTCGGACCTTGGGCTATGTGGCAAATTGGCGCTTGTTTGAGCCTCCACTTTTGGATCTACCCTTGGAGATGCGCTGCTTGGACACATGGCAATCCTTGCCAACACTTCTATACTTAGCCTTTTTTGAGGCCCGCCCTGTCTGTCTTTTGACCTCTGTTGACCATTTGCTACATGGAGGGCTAGCACAAGTTTGAGTCTCCGCCTTGGGCTCCCATTTCATATTTGTGCTGAGTTGACACCTGGCACCTTCTTGCCTAGTTGAAGACTTTTTAACAGCCGTGTAACTTTTTGGGGCTCTAGATGCATGGAATCCTGGCACTCGTTTGAGCTTCCCTTTTTGGATTTAACTTTGGAGAAGTGTTGTCTTTGAGACATGGCTCTCTCCACTACCTCCTCCATACTTAGCTGATTTTTAGACTCATTCTAAACTATTTTGAGCCGAAGACTTTGGATCTTCATCATTTCTTCTTTTTCTTTCTCATGGCTTGCTTATTCGAGACACTAATCCTCCTTCTATAACACTCGTTATTCTATTTCTGAGCCCACTTGTAAATTGTTAAATATATTTAAGACATGATTCACTCGATAGAGTCGTCTCTTCTCTTTCTTCTTGCATAGGTTCGTTTGGTCTTTGTGAAACTCTGCCACTCCATTTTGAGTCCTTCTACGACTGTTGGCAAGATTTAGATGTGTTTTCTTTAACTCCTTCTATGTGGGGTCATGGCTTATCAATACTTTTCTCAGGCGAAATATGGATGACATAAACTAGATGTCAAGAAAATGATAGTGGTAGGAAAACCAAATTTTAAACTAACACTTGGAAATATTTCTACCAAATTTTAACGGAAATTTTAAGTTTAAGTTTTAGACTTATTAATACTATAAGTAATGGAAACATTACAACCATTGACAATAAATAAAATGCGGTTTTGTCTTACTTTGGAAATCATGACTACGGGTTGTGTGTTTGTTTTAAGAAATGGTGGGGCAGGTCGCCCGATACTTTATGGGATGGGTGTGGGGTTGGTGGCCTCCCCCCAATAACATTAAAACCCAACCCCAAATTCGTTGATAACAATCAAGACTTATACCATTCATTGTTTCATGCGTATAGTCATCCATTTCTTTAGTCTGGACTATGTAAGTCTCTCCGCGTATGGCACCTTGTTATATATATATATATATATATATATATATATATATATATATATATATATATATATATATATATATATATATATATAATTTATAAATATATACCCATATTTAATTATCACTATATTTTTGTGTGATTTCGGGGTTTAACGATTTTTAATATAATATATATATATATATATATACATATATATATGTATATATATGTATATATACGTATATATATGTGTGTGTGTGTGTGTGTGTGTATACATATATATATATATATATATATATATATATATATATATATATATATACATATATATATGTACACACACACACACACTCTTTCACCCAAGTGGAAACACATACCATTTAACCACTTCTCTAAAATGGGGCAAAACCCACATGCCAATTTGGGAAAATATTATGTAAATGAAATAAACAAAGTAGTGAAACCCTAGGTGAGGGTGTAAACAAAATAAGAAGAGAGATGAAGTTTACGTATCCTCCCAAAAGCTTAAAATTGCCTCTCATGGCTTCTTCCTTCTCCTCGAACTTGCAAAACAACAAAGAGATAATAAGTCAAACAAAGAGAGAGAATTATTTCATAAGAAAACTTAATGTTAGGTGAATCCCTTAATCCTATGGCCCCAAATGAATCCATCCAGTGGATGAGATTCATCCCTACAAAAAGTAGGTGGGGAGTGGGTGAGATAAATTCAAATTTAATTTTTAAAATGCATGGGTTGAATTTTTAGGGGTACAATTTAATTTTGTTAGGGTGGGATTATTGTTCGATCCTTGTGCTAAATTAAGGACCTTGTTATTTATTTTTAAACCTTGTCACCTTGTGGAATTAATATAACTTTATTATTATTTAATTAAATAGACCCCTTTACCCATGGGGTTAATTTGTTCAAGTTTGTCTATAGTGGAATTTAAATGTTTATGAAAATAACATTTAGGGGGAACCTAAAACATACCTTATGCTAACTAAGTTTATTGAAGGGAATTGAGAGTTTTATTATTATTTTTATAACAGGGATTAAAATGGAAAATTATTTTATTAATTTAAAGTAAATTTGAAACAAGAATGTGACAATTGATTACTTGGAACCTTTTTGCATGCACGTCTTTAAAAAAATTATACCATATTTGTTTTCTAACTTTCTCTAGGTTGTTCTTGGGTTTTCATGTAGACAAATTTAGCAGGAGTTACATTGGTATTAGGGCCATCGGTTCAAAGCTTGGACCCTTGGGCACACTTGAAAACACAATACATGAACATTTTAACCTAGTGCAAATTTTTATTTAAAACCTAGAAAACAACATTGTATGGTAATTATATAACATAACAAAATTAGAAAACTAGAACAAAACCTAAAATGATGAACTAACTCTCATCTTGGTATGTGTAAGAGCACGAACAAGACAAGGGGTTATTACACATAGAACTAGACTTTCCACCTCCGAGAATTAGGTTGTAGCCACCATTCTACCTCATAGAATATAGATGCTTCAAGACGTCAATGTCGCTATATATAGGCGAGAGGGTCCTTAGCGAGGGGAGTACAAGACATGATAGGTAGCCATAAGTTGCGGCTCGTGCATCTCCTCGACACAACAAGGAGCATAGTGCAGAGAACTCCCATGTGGAGTCGTCTAGAGAAGAGTCACCATAGAGGAGACATGGATACAAGATTTTAGGACAAAGGGACAAATCTTGGAGCCCTAGGCCGAGGAGAAGTATGTAGAGAGACGTAGGGGTCATCATTCGTCGCCAGGATACCATCGAGAGAGGTCTTGAAGCTACACTTGTCTCACTATTCGGGAGATGCAAGTGGTTTTCAGGTAAAGGTCTTGTTAGTGAGCTTGAGCGGGTGCTTCAAGATCTTCCTGTGTACTAACAACATAAAATCTCGTGTTGCGATCCATCTTCTGAGGGATGGAGCAGGTGTCTAGTGGAGGACCATGGAGTATAAGCTCCATGTAGACTTAGAGATAATAACCTAGGAGCTCTTTGAGGAGAGGTTCAAGAGTAGGTATTTAACCAACAGGTTTATTTATTAGAGGATAGATGAGTTCCATGACCTTCGTCGGACATGCATGACCGTAGTTGAGTGCGAGAGTTAATTTCTAGACCTACTTTAGTATGTCGACTATATGCAAGACATGCATGTCTAGATTCACATGTTCATCGGGGCTTGAATTCAGATTTAGGAGGTGTGGTGCACATTCATTGCCCACAGTTCTTAGCAGAGGATGTTGAGAAGACCTACATAGATGAGACTTGGGGAGGAGTCGGCGGGACAGGGGATAGAGTGCGGAGCCACATCCCGATATGAAATATAGGAGGTATAGGGGGTCAGCTCCTCTTGCTCCTCCTACTCATGGACTTCATTCTGAGCCATGACAATAGCCACCTCGCAGCAGCAAGCAGAACACGTCCACCATATAGGCCCCCATAGAAATTTAATGCTCGAGGGGATGAAGTATGGGGCCTCCTCCTAGGGGTCCCATTAGGACACAAGGTGCATCGAGAGCTCAGTCAGTAGGATCTCGTCGGCAGATACCTTAGTAATCCATAACCAGATCATTAGGATCCACATCATAGGCCTCTAAAAAATCGGCCAGAGCAAAAGGCATCTCATTGAGAGGACTAGGGAGCTGTTATGGTTGTCGGGTTGTTGGAAAAACTAGAGAGATTGCCCATAGAACCCTAGTAACAAGGGTAAGGTACAGATTTTAGAGCTTACAATTAGCGACATGGGACGTAGCCATCATATCTATGCGAGATGTTGAGAACCGTCAGTGAGAACCGAGAGAACCGTGATAGATACTACAGGTAGTATTGGTGGTATTCCTACCTCTATATTGTTTGATTCTAGCTGATCTGATTCATTTATTGCACCATCTTTAGTAGAGCATTGCAAGCTTGTAGCAGTTAGGAAGGTCCATAGTTGGGATGTTGAGATGGATTCTGGAGCCAAAATCTTTGTAGACTCCTTAGTTAAGGAGTTTGTAGTTGATTTGGGACCCTTCACCACTACCTAAAATCTTCATATCCTTCCGTTGGGTTTGTATGGAGTTGTCTTGGGCATGTACTAGTTCTTTGCACAAAAAGCTAGAGTGGATTATTATCATAAGATCATATCATGTACATGAGATGATTTGGGAGTTGATTAAGTGATAGCAACATTTAAGAGGCCCATTTCCATCCACACTATTCCGTCTATGTGTCTTAAGCGGTGTGTGTGACAAGGTTGCAAGATGTATGTTGTCATGGTTAGTGACAGATCTGAGGATGAGTCTAGTGGGCCATCTCTTAATGACCATCACATCTTGAGAGATTTTTGTAATGGATTTATAGGGGAGATACTAGGGTTACCTCCCCTACGTGAGATATATTTTCACATAGATTTACATCCGGCTCAAATCCTATCTCACGAGTACCCTATCGGATGACTACCCCTGAGATCTGTGAGCTAAAGTTACAGCTTGAGGGCCTTCTATAGAAAGGCCTAATCCATCCTAGTGTATCCCCTTAAGGTGCACCTGGTGATTTTATGCAGAATAAGGTCAGATCTATGTGTTTGTGTATTGACTATCGCTAGATGAACAAAGTAATGATCAAGAATCATTATCCCCTTCCACGCATTAATGACTTATTTGATTAGATCAAGGGGGCACAATATTTTCAAAGATCGATCTTAAGTTGAGATATCATTAGTTGAGGATCACAGAGGTATATATTTCTAAGAAATACTTCCAGTATGCGATATGGCCACTACGAGTTCATAGTAGTGCCTTTTGGTCCGATGAATACCCCTATAGTGTTCATGAGCTTGATGAATGGGGTGTTCAGGAAATTTTGGATATTTTTCTGCTAATTTTCCTTGATGACATTTTTATATACTCACATACACATGATGAGTACGAGGAGCACCTTTGTCAGGTTCTTCATTTGTCTTCGTGAGTATCGATTTATGGGAACCCAGAGAATTTGCGTGTTCTTTTACATAAAGGGGCGAGTATTTTGGTCACATCATTTTCGGGAAGGTATATTGCAATCAATCCTTCCAATATTAGAGCCGTTATGGATTAGATAGCTCCTACTAGTGTGACTGAGGTGTGCGGTTTCATCGGTTGGTAGGATACTATAGGATATTTGTATAAGATATTTCTCAAAGTTACGTACCCCATCATGTCCCTTTTGTGAAAAGGGAAGAAGTACCTATGGCCAGATAGATGATAGGATGCCTTCAAGACACTAAAGGAATGTCTCATGACAACACCTATTCTTGCAGTGATGAGACCCTCAAGGTGAGTTCTTTGTTTGCACAAATGCTTCTTTGGCAAGACTTGTAGGTGTGCTCATGCAGGAGGGCCAAGTGGTTGCTATTGAGTCTCACAAATTCAAGGATTATGATATCAATTATCCAACTCATGACCTTGAGCTTGTGGTAGTTATGTATGCCTTAGTGCGGTGGAGACATTTCCTTCTTGGCCAAAGATTTACACTCAGGATTGATCACTTGAGTCTTTGCCACCTTTTTACATAGCCCAATATCAATGCTCATCATTGGCATTAGATGGAGTTGATTTGTGAGTATGACATGGAGATAGAGCATGTTAATAGGTAGGAGAATGTGGTTGTAGATGCCCTAAGTAAACAGAGACATGTGGCTATGGCTACTTCAGTGGGTACAAATTTTTGGAGTAGGATTTTGCAAAGTAACTCCTCACGATAGCTTCTACCTTATAGCCCAGAGAAGAGATTGAGTTGCATATGCCCCTTGAAGGGAGATTTTATGGTTTTCCATTAGAGATAGATGGCCTTCTCGGGAAGAAAGGACGGATATATGTTCCTAGAGACATAGGCTCATTGTGCACCTTATTTAGCCCATCCCGGGTGAAGAAGATACACGTCATCTTAAGACATTTTTACCATTGGAGGGGACTACAGAGAGACATGGCTAAGCTTGTGTCACACTATTTATAGTGTGAGAAGGTGAAGGTTGAGCATCAGCATCCAATAGTCCTTCTCTTCCATCACACTATACTGGAGTGGAAATTGGACATCATTTCCACGGACTTCATAGTTGGGTTACCAATGTTGAGATACCACCATGACGCCATGATGGTCACAGTGGATAAATTGATGAAAGTGGCTCATTTTTATCCATTCAAGACCACCTACACACAGCTAGTGCAGTGGCATGGGTATATCTTGATGAGATTGTGAGATTGCACGAGATTATGTGAAAGATCATTTACGACTGCAATCCCTTGTACACTTCTCACTTCTAGACTATGATGTAGTATTCTCTTAGGATGAAGATCAATTTCATCACATTTTATCACCCTAAGATAGATGGAAAGATTGTGTGAGTGAATTAGATATTGGAGGACATGCTTAGGATGTATGTCATGGACCATTAGTTGAGGTGGGAGGATTACTTTTATCTAGTAGAGTTTTCCTACAATAATATTTTTGAGTTTGTTCGAATGGATCCTTTCCAGGCACTGTATGGAAGAGAGTGTATGACACCACTGAGTTGGGACAGGTTGGAGGAAAGGTCTTGTCTTGGGTCGGCTTTACTATAGGATATGGAGTAGTAGGTTCTTATGATTAGGCAGAGATTACAAGAGGTGTAGGACGGGAAGAAGAAGTATGTGGATCAACATAGGAAAGATCATAGTTTTGAGGTGTGCACGAAGGTTTTCTTCATTTCGGGCCTCATAAGAGTCCTATCCATTATGGAAAAGGCTTTAAGCTTTCTCCTAGATTTGTGGGTGTCTTTGAGATCTTGAAACATCTCACATAAATGATGTGTTTCATGTTTCTGTACTTAGGAGATACATTGTTTATCCTTCTCATGTATTAGATTGGACTTCATTGTAGGTGCTTTGGAACAAGGGAAGGTAATGACTGGAGCCCATTCATATTTTAGATGAAATTTTCAAGATGGATGTTGTGGTCAAGTTGTTGGCTTCTTATTTCAAAGGAAAAGCATTGCGGTGGTTCAAAGGATTTGTAGAAAGATCGATTTAGAATTGGGATCTATTGTGCACAACTCTGTAGCCATTTGGGGAGAGGGGTGATAACTTATCCCATTTGGAGAAGATGAATATGATCAAAAGGGCACCAGCTAAGTAGATGAAAGACTTCAATTCCAAATTCCAAAGAACATGGGAAAGGATCCCAATTGCGGTGGACCAACAATGAAGGTGCATTTCTCTATTTTCTTAAAGCTCTAAATTCTAATATATCTATTATGATACAATCTATGGGGGAAATAACCCTACCAGATGCCTATTCCATAGCTATTCGAGCTACAAACTACCTAATTGGGCGGTGAACATGCACCTAGGCCACCTATGTCTATCTTTAAAGATATGGCGAATCCCGATTCTAATCAAGCACTTACAATAACCCCCATCCCCACTCCAAGAAATCGAGTTCAAGATAAGCATCCACTTCTTCGTCTAGCCTTTCAAATTAACTCTAGGAGGTTATGAAAGAATTGTGAAACTTAGGAAACGAGGTAGTACCTCTTAAGCGGTAGGAAGCTCAAAATTCTAGACCTTATCAGCCTTAGTTTCAACATAATAAACCTCCATATCACCCAAACATGCCACATGTTCAAGCTACTAACAAGAACCAAGGACAAACCCAAACTACTAGGTTATTTCAAGCATATAAGCGTAATGCGTTTTCAACATCTAGGGCCTTGGTTCTAACTCAAAAAAACATAGCACAAGAATATGAATGGTGTTTCCTATGCGGTGAACCACATAATCAAGCAACATGCTTCGGTGGTGATTTAAATTAAACATTGATGGTTTCTATGGAGGGTGTTCCTCAAGAACTAAATGAAGAATAAATTTGGTAGCATGTAGCTAATCAGGAAACACCTCCGAACTTGACAACACTTGTGAATAGGCAAGCTAACAATTTTTACGGAATATATCAGTCCCCTTCTCAAAGTGTGGCAACCAACATGAGGTCTAAGAAGAGGAATATAGAGCAAGGGTCATCATCTAATCCAAGTAATTTTTGGCCTTCTATCACACTTCAGGGTATAAGAAATCCAAATCCAGCCCCAAATGTTCAAAATCAGCCCAAACTACCGTCTAAGCCAACACAAGTACCGATTCTGATTATCGCATTTGCATAAGAAAATCATGTCGAGTAAGGGGAAATAGAAGGAGAATCCATCTCCTTTCAACATTATTGATCAAATGAAGAATAAAAATGTAAGCATTTCTATGTGGGAATCATAAAAATGCAGGACAACTAGATTTTTGCAAACAACCATGGAGAATTGGTCAACATCAAATGAGTCATCCAAAATCAAGAGAAGGTGTTCTCTAATAAAGCTCAAAAAGGATTTCATGGAGGTCGAAAGGTAAACACATGAGGCCTCCTCCATTCCATATATCTTTAGTTATTGGGAAAAAACTTGTACACAATTGTATGATAGACTCGGGGGCTAGGTTCGGTAATGCCGAAACAAATTGTAGATCAGTTGGGCCTGAAAGATAGCCTGGTTTCCAAAGGAGTAGTATAGTTAGATGGGAAAAAAGTGAGCACTATTGGGATCATAAAAGTTTTAAACCTTATATTGCAAGCATGTCCTAATGTCACGATTAAATAGGATATATTAGTGATTGAATTTCCACCACTCTTTGTAGTGTGCTTGTGAAGAGTCTTCACCGCTAAAATTAGAGGCAACTTATGGGCTAATTGGTCACATATGCTCTTGAGAAAAAGGTATGGAGATAAGGCTATAATCCGGTCTAAACCTATTGTATATTTCCATATTGATACTTGTGTACTAATCCCAATCAGGCGTAAATTTATCATCCTTTGATCAAGAGGATTTCCCAAACACTTAGGAAATAGATACCAAAGTTGGGGGCATCCCTGGATTTGACTCTTGATGAATGGGAAAACAAAAGTCACAAATATGATCCATACAAGGAAATAGAGGAGGTTGAGTTGAGAGTTTATTATTTGCATGAGGAAAACACACCCCTTCCTAGCTCACCAAACTAGATGATAAGGGTGATAATGAAGTAGGGAAACTATTTTTGATGGCTCAAGGAGTAGGCAAGGCATTGGAGGAGGAGCAAAGATTTTTTCACCACAAGGTATGAAGTACTACTCAGCTTTCCATTTTCAATTTACTTGTTCAAACAATACGATTGAGTATGATTATTTGATACATGGATTGGATTGGCAAGAAAGATGTAGTGCTCACTTCCCTTCGACACTTATTACATTTTGATTTTGATTACTGTTGGTTATATACATGGATATTATTATATCATTTTGGCTTAACATGATGATTAGATGATAGAGATACTTTGATACATAGTATGATCATGTGGATTTATTAGAGAAACATTTTATATTAATGATGATGTGTTCTTGAAATATTTATATATTTCTGACATTTGACATTTTGTCATATTGAGTAGGATTTAGCAATGAACTAATCTTGTGATCTTATTGGTATTGATGAAATATAGAATTGAGACGTTGTTGGAATTTTAAAATAGAAATATTTTTTACCTAGATGATGATTTAATTTATGTATGGATGATTATTGACTTATATGCATATATTTTATCTTGGATGTTTTGATGCGGCCACGAGGCCGAAGGAGGTATTGTGTGTTTTGTAGGAGATTATATCACAATAATCAAAGGGGGATTGGAGACCAACCACATCAAATTACTGGGTGGATACGACAATGGTCACCATGGAAACTTGTGTTATGTTTTGTGTGTTTTATTTGTTGTTAGGGGTCCCCATGGGGGTATTACCTCAAATTGTGACCAAGGGGTTTGTGTGTTGTTCTTTTCTTTTCCTTTATTTAATTTTAGTGTATGTGATTTTATGGTGATGTAATTCCTTTTTATTATTAATCAATTTGTGTCTAGATTATTCAATTAATCATGTTACAAAAATAATTATGGATGAGATAAAAATAAGTCATTTAATAGATTATATGGTTCTTTGGTTTATGTGTTTTAAGTTGAGGATATGTGATCTTGAGTGTTGTACACTCTACATCTCCTTAGAAATTGAGATTTTCCTTTAGGACCAATTTTGGAGGCTTGTGGGACAAGTTAAACTTGTCTCACACCTCTTAATTTATTATACTAACCCTACCTATGGTTTTGTGGGTCAAAAATACACCCCATTATGTGTTTTGGAAGGCAAAAGGTTAGTTTTAATTGCACTTTCTTAGATGTGTTTATTTCTTTGTCCTAAAGTGTGTGGGTTGGAGTGGTGTGTGTAAGAGTTTTTCATACCTTTCAACCACCCATTTATTATGCATTGGAGAATGGGTTTGACTTGAGTAATGTGGGGTGGAAAATAAATGATGTGGCATCCTACATGGAGCCACATCATCTCCCTCTTCTCCTTTTCTATTTATTGAATTTTTGGGAAGTAAATGGGGTTACTTTCTTAGCTTTGGATCTTGGATTTTTGTGAGTTATTGCTTGTTAGAGTATAAGGGAGCTTGGAGTTTCTTGAGTTTGAAATATTTTGGGACTTGCTTGAAAAGTGGAGCTTTACCATGGATAGGTAGGATCTTGCACTCTAGTTTTCTATTGTTTTCTTGTATGTTATGTGTTATATGGATATGTGTTCTTCTTTTAAGTGTTGTGTAGTAAATTGACCTTAGGTTGTTTTGAGATTGGGAAATGGGGATGAAATATGTTGGGAGGCATAAGATCTTATTTATGTGTTTAGGAGGGAGTGGGTTTTGATTTCCCCACCTTATTCTATTTTGTTATTTTGTGTATTGTGGGAGCCATAAGATGAGGGAGGCATAAGAGTGAGGGAGGCATAAGAGACACATATATTTTTGTTATGGGGAGACATAAAATATTTTGTGGTTGATTGTATTTTGGAGTATTTTAGAGGTGGGAATCCAAAACCTTGGGAGGAAAAATGGTATCCCCATATTCCCATCTCTACTTGGCTTATTTTAGAGCCATTGTTTTGGGAATTTTTTGCGCTTAAGAATGAGTATTTTTGTGTAGTTATCTTTCTTGTGTGTTTTTTGCTTGAAATTATATGTGGAAACATTGTATAGTTTCCATGTATTTGATCCATCCCTTATTGCCTTATCGTTAGGGCTCAAGGGCCAATGAGAATAATTGCTTCTTCTTCTCATTGGAGTTTTGGTTGGGTGGAGAGTGTTGCCTCTCCCCCATTTTGGTTGTTGTGATCAAGTGAAGAGGAGACAGAGCCTTGTTGGAGATTTGATTCTTGTAACACTAATAGAAGATAAAATATATTTCATTATAGTTACCTTCCTCGTAAAATTCCCCACTTCAAGTGGAAGATTTATTGTATTTCTCTTGAAATAAAAGTTGTATTGATTTTGATTATTAAGATTGTAATGTATGTGGGAATGAAAGACATTTTTAGTGAATCAAGTTGATAAAATGGAAATGAAGTTGAAAAGGGAAACATCTTGTTCCCATTGTAGTTGATTTATTTTCTCACATAAGTGTGTTGCTCTTGCTCTAAAAATCATTGGAAAATATTGTTGTAAACCTCTTGTGGGAATGTTTGAAATTTGTATGTTGTAAAGGAAAGAAATATTAATTTTCATTGTATCATTTGAAAGGCATATAATGGAAAGTTACACTATATTTGTGCACTTTCTTGTATTGATTGAAAGAAAGTTTTGAACTCTATATGTGTAGATGGAAATAACTTAAAATTTTAATTGTCATTTACTTGCCCAATAAAATAAAATAATTCCTAAATCTAGTTGTGTAAAGGAACTACAAAGTTGCAAAGTAGATCATAGATCTATTGATTTTGTAAATGTATTTTTAGATTAAAATAACTTCATTCTAAACTAGATGTATAGAAAATGGTAGTGGTAGGGAATTTTTTTTTAAACTAAGCTGTTGGATATATTTCTACCAAATTTTAAGGGAAATTTTTTGTATAAGATTTAGACTTGTTAATACTATTAATAATAGAAACATTACTATCATTGACAATAATATTGATATTAAATTATTAATAATATTGACATTAATAACAATTTTGATATATTAATATACCTAAATACATAACACATATGTGTGTGTGTGTGTGTCAATATATATATATATATATATATATATATATATATATATATATATATATATATATATTGAAAATGTTTTATATAACCGAAACAATATTTAATAAAAAATACGGTTTTGTCTCGACTTTGGAAAACCGTGGCTACAAAGCTATGTGTTTGTTTTAAGAAATGGTGGGGAGGGGGGAGGTCGCCGAGCCCCCACCGCCACCCCATATACTATGGGATGGGGGGTGGGGTTGGTGGACTCCCCCACAATAACATTAAACCCCAACCCAAAATTTGTTTATAACAATCAAGACTTATACCATTCGTTGTATCATGCATACAATCGGCCATTTCTTTTGTCCAGGACTATGTAAGTCCTTCCGTGGCAAACTTGTTACTTGAATATATATATGTATGTATGTATGTATGTATAAATATATATATTTTAAATTTATAAATATGTACCCATATTTAATAATCACTATAATGATTTTGTGATTTCGGGTTATAACTTATTTTTAACAAAATATATATATATATATATATATATATATATATATATATATATATATATATATATATATATATATACATACATACATATATATATATATATATATATATATATATATATATATATATATACATATATATATATATATGTATGTATGTATATACATACATATACATACATATATATATATATATATATATATATATATATATATATATATATATATATATATATATATATATCTATATCTATATCTATATCTATATCTATATCTATATCTATATCTATATCTATATCTATATCTATATATATATAATATATATATATCTATGTATGTATGTATGTATGTATGTATGTATGTATATACATATATATACATACATACATACATACATACATATATATATATATATATATATATATATATATATATATATATACATACACTGTGTGTGTGTGTGTGTGTGTGTGTGTGTGTGTTCCACTTAGGTAAAAGAGTATATATAGATATATGTACATAGATTTGTAAACTTAGATATAGATATAGATATATATATATATATATATATATATATATATATATCTATATCTAAGTTTACAAATCTATGTACATATATCTATATATACTCTTTACCTAAGTGGAAACACATACCGTTTAACCACTTCTCTAAAATGGGGTAAAACCCACATGCCAATTTGGGAAAATATTATTGAAATGAAATAAAAATAAATAAACATATGTATTGAAACCCTAGGTAAGGGTATAAACAAAATAAGAAGAGAAATGAAGCTTAGTTATCCTACCAAAAGCTTTGAATGGCCTCTCATGGCTTCTTCCTTCTCCTCCAACCTCAGTAAAATAACAAAGAGATAATAAGTCAAACAAAGAAAGAAGCCTTTCATAAGAAAATTAGGGTTAGTTGAATCCCTTGATCTTGTGGCCCCAAATGAATCCATCCAATGGATGAGATTCATCCCTACAAAAATTAGGTGGGGATTGGGTGAGAGAAAATTCAAATTTAAAATTTAAAATGCATGGGTTGACTTTTTAGGGGGCCACTTTAATTGTGTAAGGGGTGGGATTATTGTTCTAACCCTTGTGCTAAATTAAGGACCTTGTTATTTGTTTTTAAACCTTGTCACCTTGTGGGATTAATATAACTTTAGTATTTAATTAAATAGACCCATTTACCCATGGGATTAATTTGTTCAAGTTTGACTATAGTGGAATTTAAATGTTTATCAAAATAACATTTAGGGGGAACCTAAACCATACCTTAGGCTAACTAAGTTTATTGAAGGGCATTGAGAGTTTTATTATTATTTTTATAATGGGGATTAAAAAGAAAATTATTTTATTAATTTAAAGTAAATTTAAAACAATAATGTGACAACTGTTAATTCGGTACCTTTTTACATGCACGTCTTTCAAAAAAATATTCCATTATTTTTTCTAGCTTGCCCTAGGTTGTTCTTGGGTTTTGTGCGGACAAATTTAGTGGGCATTACAAAAGAGAGGTATACAAAACTTGAAAGTGTTTGGGGATAGTGAGTTAATTGTCAACCACTTAGGGAAAACATGCTGCTAAGAGCGATCTTCTCAAAGCCTACAAGCAATAGGTATGGGATCAAATCGATGATTTTGAAGCATTCAATATTCAAGCCATACAAAGGAAGATGAATGAGGTTGCGGATAGGATTACAGAATTGGAGCAACATTTGATGTTGTTGAAAATATTAAAAGTGATAAAGTGCAGTCATATATTGATATATTTGTGAGACCAGATTGTGCGAGATAATAACACGATCGATAGGTATTTGAGAATGATCAACAAATCATTAATTTCTTGCAGGAGGAGGTGAGTTCTTGGTTAAAAATTAGGAGAAATTTATGCAAATCAGTATGGTGATCAAGTGGTTCAACTAAGGAAAAATAAGCTACCAAAGGGTTTAGTGACTCTAGAGTCAATATTCAATCCTAATGATCAGTTCTAGAGGGAAAGAGAAAACATTTAGGTCAAAGGTGAGGATTCAGAGCCAATTTCAGTTGGAGAAAGAAAAAAACTTCAAATTGGCAAGGTAAGAACTAAACAAGAAAAATATGAATTTATATAACTTTTCCAAGAATTTCCATATGTGTTTGCTTAGAGCTATGAAGATTTGAAAGGATTTAATACTAAGTTGGCACAACACATGATTGAACTGGATTCAGGAGCTAAACTCATCACAAAAAGCAAAGGCGAGTCAATCATCATATTGAGCCTCTCGTGAAAAGAGAACTGAAAAAACTCATTGAAGAAAGAATCATATTTCCAATCAAGCACTCTTCATGGGTAGAAAATCTGGTGTCGGTTAGGAAAAATAATGGGGAAGTCAGGTTATTTGTGGATTTCTGAGACTTGAACAAGGCCTCTCTCAAAGACTACTACCCACTTCCTTCCATGGATCAAATCCTACTGAGTTGTGGCCGATTTTGAAATATTATCATTATTGGATGGATACTCAAAGGCTATAATCAAATCATGGTGAAAGAATATGACTATTTCAAGACAACCTTCACCATGAAGTGAGGAACATATGCTTATAGGAAGATGCCATTTAGACTGTCAAATGCCAGAGCCACTTGCGAAAGGAAAATGGATATGGAATTCAAAGGACTGATCAATAAGATAGTTCTTGTGTATCTAGATGATATTACTATATTCTCTAAGAATGCAACAATTTATCTCGTTCTCCTCGGCAAGTATTGCATAGATCTTTGGAGATTCAAAGTGTCTGCGAATCTAAAAGTGTATATTCTTAGCTCATGAAGGAAAGCTCTTAGGCCACATTTTGTCTAAGGAAGGGTTGGAAATTGATCCAGAAAGGGTAGAAGTCATTTGAGCATTGTCATTGCAAGTCACAAGAAGGCTCTCCAAATCTTTTTGGGGAAAATTAATTTTGTTAAGAGGTTTGTTACCAAATTTTCCCATCTTGTCAAGCCACTAACAATGATGCTGAAGAAAACCATGGTTTTCAAATGAATTGTTGGAGGAAAATAAAGCTTTGAAGCTATAAATCAGGCCATTACACAAGCTCTAACCCTCATAAATCAATTTTCTCGAAGGAATTCATTTTGTATGCTTTTAGAAGCATGAATGCAATATCTACCATACTAGTATAGCCAAATCCCGGAAGAGGGTGGGAGCAGCCTATCGAATTCTTCAGCCAAAGCCCTTAGGATTATGAGGTGAGATATTTATTCATTGAGAAGCATGTCCTTTCTATGATTAGAAGCCTAAAGAAATTCAGACATTTAGTGTCAAATAACAAAATTCATTTATTAGTTTCACTTGTTGGTGTAAAATATTTTCTTTTGAACAAGGACCTTAATGAAAATAGAGCTAGTTGGATAACCAAGGTCATGGAGTATGATATTGATATAAATGTGACCAAATTAGTTAGGGGAAAAGGGTTGTGTGAGTAGCTAGCTTCTAACCAACATGCTGAATCAAGAGAGGAGGCAGAAGCTATTATGATGTTGCAAGATAATCAAGAATAGGTTGTAGGTGGTAAACCCATTCCTTGTTGGATTCGGGATATTGTATATTTTCTTCATACGGTTCAAAATCCCCATGGATTGCATAAATCCAAAAGGAGATATTTCATACTTCATTGCATCCCATACGTTCTTGTAGATAATTTTTTTTGAAGGGATGTGAATGGTGTCCTTCTAAGCTACATCAAGATAGATCAAATAGAGAGGGTATTCTGCAAGTTTCATGATGGAGTGGCGGTGGTCATTTCATCCCAAAATTAGTAGCTATTAGAGTCATGAGGGTTGGTTATTACTTGGCCTAATATTTTTAATGATTGTTACTCATGGATAAAGAAATGCAAGAAGTGTACCTTCTTCATAGATAAAGAGAAGCTAGCAGCCCTCCCACTCCATCCTATCTCAGTTGAGAAGCCTTTCATGCAATGGGGGCTTAATTTTATTGGGACAATCAATCCAAGTTCTATCCTAGGTCACAAATTGATTCTTATAACCACATACTACTTCACTAAGGTGACAAAAGAAATTACACTTAAGGAAGAAAATGAAGCTAGCATTATGGACTTCTACGAAGGTATTACAACAAGGTTTGGTATTCCTTAAACTATAATATTAGATAATGCCTTAGCTTTTCTTGGAGAATAGATATCTAATTGGGTTGTTAGAAATGGCATCTACTTGAACACTTCTTCTAACTACTACCCTTAGGGTAACAGAAAAGTAGATTTCACAAACAAGAACTCGATGAGAATCATAAGAAGAACCCTAGATGAGAATCAAAGGACTTGGCATACTAAATTGAAATCAGCCTTGTGGGCTCATAGAATCAATTCTAAGAAATAAATTGGTTATTCTCCTTTCATGTTGGTTTATGGAAGGGAACCAAGGCTTCCAATATCCCTTCAATTATGAGTCTTGGTGGTTATCAAGAAGCTAGAGTTGTTTGAGTTTCTAGCTATGGAAGTCAAGTATGTAGAGCTCATGGAGTTGGAAGAGCTAAGGGACCAGGCCATGAAAACAATGGAGAAGGACCAAGCTCAAATCAAGATGAGTTTTGACAGAAAGGCCAAAGATAGAAATTTTCAAGAAGGAGACCTGGTTCTGAAATGGGATGTAGACAGAGCCAAACCAGAAGGCACTCCAAGTTTGATGTAATATGGAGTGGCCCCTACTTGATTTTAGGGTGTAAAAATCAATGCTTTGCAATTGTGAAGTTGGATGGAGAGGAATTGCATATCCCAATCAATAGTATATATTTCAAGCATTATTACTGATGGGAGTATCTTTCTTGTAAATATTAGTTTAGAGTTTGTAATTCCTCCAAGTGATACAACACATCATTTTTGTAGCTAAGTTTGCTTTCGGATAAGTACCTATGCACTCTCTACATGTTCCATTTTGGGATATGTATGATTTTGTGGTTTGTGCATGGTTGTGTTTTGTTGTTGCATTTTCCAGTTTCACGTAAGATCCGATGATGAAGTAATGTCTCAGAAGTGTTCCAAAGAAACAAGAGGTTTTAGACATCGGGCTAGTTTCACGAATAAGAATGACTCCACGCCTAATGGATGCAAAATCACTGGTCTTTCAGATCTAGCAAGCAGATCACCCCATAAGTCACCAATTTTTATCCATTTTTACACCCCCCTTGCAAAATGGATCAACCTACAGGTCTGATCTTTGATAGTTAATGGGAGCACTTTATGGATTGTTGTGCGTCAACAACCCTTCCTCTGTCACATGATGACCACCTCTTCTTATCGCAAGTCAACCACTTCCTCCTGTCATTCCTCAACTCCCATCCCCCCTATCATGCAACAATCACCTCCCCATGTCACATGAAAACCACCTCTCCCTATCATGCATCAACCCCTTCCTCCTGTCACATGACAACCACCTCTTCCTATTGCACATCAACTAATGCTTCTTGTCATGTGTCAACGCCGTCCTATCACATGACAACATTTATTCTGTTGCTGTGCGACAAGTCTTTCCTCGTTAGTTGTGACTCTTCCCTTCATGTCATGCGTCGGCTAGTGGTTTCTATTGGGTGACAACAAAGAGTCTAAGATATGGCCAGACATAAATGATATCGTACAAGGTAGCTCAAAACCGGATTAATGAGGTATGGTACCCTTATTCCTAGTGTAATAAAAGTACCATTGAAAAGTGAAGTATCATATATTTCCATACCTACGTACAAGAATTTAATGAAGGATATTGGTCAGTAGCTCCTTTTCTCTATATATATGTAAATTCCCCTCATTGAGAGAGATATTTTTCAAAATTGTAAAAGAACTTTGCCAAAATTGTTCCAGCACGTTTTTGAGCTGCAGGCCTCAAATTTATGCATTTTTTAAGGATTCTTTCCTTGTGCCTATATTGTAATGGATTGTGCATCATTTTAAGCAATAAAATTAGTGTTTTGTGGCTCTTCTTTCCCTAGCTTGATTTATATTGCATTTCTTGCCTTCTATTATATTTTGTAGGTATATTGTGCATATTGTGTTCCTTTGTAGGGCTTAAATTTGTTGTGCTCCACGAGATTGGAGGTTTGAATGTGTTTTGGGACTGTGGCATTTTATCTACCCTCTTCTTCCCCATTTCCCTCCACTTTCACTCACTAGGAATCTCTCTAGTCTTGTTTTGGTGCTTATCACCTCCCTTAGTTTAGGATTTACATTTATGTATTTCTCTTCCTCTGGTCCCTTGGAATTAGTAGTTTAGGAGTAGATCAACATTGGAATAAGTCAGGAACTAACCTTCTCTGGAGGTTTTTCTCAATCAAAAAGGTCCCACACCTTGAGACAATCCCATGTTAGTCAAAAGTAGGGTTTTGTAATGTGCAAATCCTAGGGTGCTAATTTTCCAACATAACAGGGTTATCGACACATGACAACAAACAGAGGGGGAGATGTCATTGATGTATGAAGATGTTCCTTCCAACGATTGCCTACTATGCATATGTCATCCTAACCCTTCGATGGAGTCACGACATCTCTCAGGGACATCCACGTGGCTTAAGATAGTGAGAAAGTAGTTTGGATCTGCACTAAAATTGCATTTGAGTTATTTTTGCCCTTTTCTTTGAGTTTGACCACTTTTTTGTTTTTCTTTAGTGGTTGATGCCTTTGGTATGGAAAATTCCCATATTGGTGTAGGGCTCGTTGTTTTGGATTTTTAAACTTGTCCTTTGATTTGTGCATGTTGCATTTGGATGGTTTACGTGAAAACATTTGTGCTGCTTCGCTTTTTTATTTTATTTGGATAGCTTGATTTTCCTGAGTTATATGATTAACTTGAGCTTAGGTAAGGGTTCAACCCTTACGGGTTTGTTATGAAATGTTAGGTGTTTGTTTCTTCACATAACAATGTGCTTTCTTCGCTGAAATTTATCTCTTCTATTTTATGGAATGCCTTTGTCCGAGATTTGGGTTTGTTATTGGCTACTTGACCATGCATTTATAAAACTTGATGTGGGTTTTTGGTGGTTTACCCTTGGGTTTACACTTAAAGCT
This sequence comes from Taxus wallichiana var. yunnanensis, assembly GCA_018340775.1. NCBI lineage: Eukaryota > Viridiplantae > Streptophyta > Pinopsida > Cupressales > Taxaceae > Taxus > Taxus wallichiana. The sequence goes on from CM031238.1 coordinate 869,234,129, forward strand.
AACCATTATTTAACCTTTGGAGCTTATATTATGAGACTTTGTTTTTAGGCTACTTTTCTCTAGTTTTACACTTATGAATAGGTTGTAGTTGCATTGTAATTTAGTTGATCAAAGGCACCATCCTAAAATTATCTACACGAAACTAAAGTTTGGCTCCCTCCATGATTTGATTTGAAAGGATCTACACAAGGTGGGTTGTTTCATTTGGAACTAACTATTTCACTATCAACTAGCTTGAGGGAATCTATTTCATGAAATAGAGCTATGTGAATAATCTTGTTGGGTTATTTTGTGGCATTCATGGCCTTTGCTCTATTTATATTGAATTTTCTTTCATTCCCTTGAGTTGGGCGAAGTTTTAAGTTTGTAATATAAACTTGTTTCTCGAGCTTTCCATTTCCGAGCTCATTTTGACTCACCTTTGGAATAGCTTTAGATTAATATTCTTTGATTTCGAAAACCTCCTTTCAATCATTCTTCCTTGAATGTTAAATTTATCTTATTCTACAATGAAAAATATATGTTTTGAAGAAATTTGTAACTATTCCTGAAATATGATCCACTCTTTATGATTTAGAGTTTGAAAAAGCCTCCTGATTTGAGTAACTCATTGTATATTTAGTTGAGCTTGGCCTCACCATAACTTGGCTTGAAAAAGCTGTTATTGAGGGATTCAAACAATGTCGTGTTTGATTCCGGATGAGCACTTATAAACTATATACTCTAAACATATAACTCCACAATAATCGTAAATCAATATTTTATAAATTAGGTTTTGGATAACGATTTTATCAATTATATATTAAAATTTAACACCGAATTTGCAACATTAAAATGATCTCTATTCTTAACATAATCTGAAATAAATAAATAAATAAATTAAATTAAATTTGAATATAGAGTTTATTAATATCATAATCTCTATTCTTAATATAATATTAAAAAAAAAAAAATCATTTAACTTTGGATTATGAGTTTACAAATATTAATATTATAACATTTAATGAGATGATGAGGCTTATCAAACTTTCTCCCCAGAAATAATCTAATTAGCTATGTAATTATAAGAACATTTATTTGAAAATGTGTTATCTTAGTGATCTTTTTGGAAAATTGTAATATTATTACAATGTTATGTGGAATTTTAACACTTGGTATTCAAATGTTGTAGCATGCTGACATATAAAATTCGCACGTCTCTTAGTAATGAAAGCAATTTAATGGACACATTTTCCTCTTTTTCATATATTCTTTAGATGTAAACGTCCCTTTGTAGGCTTTGTATTTTTGTATGATCTATTTACTTTATTCATTTTTACACTGTATGAAATTTGCATTTGAGCCTTCCATTCATAGAAATCATGCATAAACAAAGACCCCATATTATTTCTTACGTTGTAGAGTACAAATCGTTCTATAATTTACAAGGAAAGTTTTTTAATAATAAAATCATTAAAGTGTATCATATAATGTTTATATGTGAAAAGGATTCCTCATTTGATTAATAGAAGATCTAGGTTAATCATTCAATTTCATGTTGATCCTAGACATGAAATTTGTGAAGAAAATAGTTAGAATCCATATATAAATCGCAAGGTTTTGAACTTTAAGCATCTTGGGTCTACACATGTTCATAGGGAGAGATAAGAGAAAAATGATGGCTTGCTTTTATTGTGAGAAGGACATGTCTGAGAAGTTTTCATGATTTGGATGAGGCATTAATAGATGAAGAGAATTGATGACTACGACTTTTCTCATGAATTTCTAGATGGATATAATTCATCCACATTGAAATGTGTGTTCATGGTTCTATATGGAGCACATACCTAGCTAACAAGTTTTGAAAATTAGTCTTTGTATTTTTAGTTTCAACAAGTCATTTCATATTCACTTCATAGCTCAAATAATATTCTTATTAAAACCTTACCTATTTTATTTAAATCTATCCAAGACATATTTGAGAATAGTGCTTTATCCTATGACGTACAAAGTGCTAGATGAAGTAAGCATTGTGGTAGGATTTGGAACCTAAAACATATTGAAAATACCATGAATAGTCAAGCAATTTCAGAACTATAAATTCCTCAACTATCAAAATCCTCAATGACTGCACATGTCCCTTTTTTCCCATGATTCTAGGTGTGGGCCATATAATTCATTATTTTCCTTACTTATATATGTATTCTAACTATCCAATAAATGCAAGGGCTGAAACTCCAAACAATTTTTCACTTTATAAATATAAAGCAATCATTGGTTACATTCACGATTATCTTAATAAATTATTTCCAAATCATCCTACACATCACCCCTTTTCTTTTTCAAGCGATTGACATAAATATCATGTGCTTGTTGGAGGATTCGGTTCCCAATTGTGTTTCCATTCTGTTCTTTCCACCCTCACACACTTCTCCACCCTCATACCCCATCTTCTTCACACCTCTTCTTCTCCCATTGTTTCTCTCCCTCCATTTTCACTCCTTCAAAAAAAATCCCTTCGACGTTTGCATCATACGGTTCAAGTGTGATTGCTAATTTATATAGTAATAAAACCATGTTATTTTTTTGGTTGTGTAGCTTTATGTGAGTAACATTAAGGTCATACCGTCATCTTTCCATATCTAACTTTTAAAGAATAAAATTATAGGGTTATGGCTGAATAAGTTCTAAAAACTAGGAAGCTTAGTTTATTTGAAAAATTAAGAGGACTCATAAAAGCAATGTGTGAGTTACTATGTGACATATATCTAACATTCACATTAAAATCACATTCATATCTGAAAATGAAAGGTCTATTGCAGTTTTATAGGTTTATTACATTGTTTCATTCACATCAATCGTTCTAGATATTTTTAATTCATAAAAGTTTATATACTAAGTGGTTTAATGAAAATTTTCTTTTCATATACTAAGTGGTTTAATGAAAATTTTCTTTTCAAGAATTTTAAATTTGTGATAATATTGTATTTTATATGTTTTGTTAACTATTTTTATTAATAATATCATTAAAATATTTTTGGTTGATGAAAAATGACACACAATCACACCCACACCCACACACAAATCCACTAAGGACTTGGATTTTTTTGGTGAAAAATAGGCTCCATTTCGTCCATATGGTAAAATATAAGATTAATTGTATAGACTTCTCAAAGTACAAAAAAAGTGTCAAGGGTAAAAAGTATTAAGAATTTCTTTGTTAAAGTCATTTTTATTATCTATTGGAGATACTTTGGGTGCAAAACTAATATTAACTTTTAAAAACATTGTAGCCTTTGTATATTTATGAAGATTAAGGTACTAATAAAGTTGAAGATAATCATATCATAATTAAACTGACCTAAAAATTATATTAATTAGAAGAATCATAATTATTTTTGATAGAAAGATATCTTATATTATATTAATTCAATAGGATACAAGATAAATTTCAACGAAAAGAAAGCGGTATCGAGCATGCCCCAAAAATGACAAACAAGCTAGGTAGATCCTAGGAGAAAACAAAAACTAGGTAGTGTCTAGAGGATTACAAAAATCCTAATCAAGAAGCAACAACAAATATGCTCCAAGCGGGCGGATTGTGATCATCCGGTCATCCCGAGCTAGGTATGTCTTTGCCAGCATCCAAGATATCCCATCCAGTGGGATTTTCTTCTTCCTGGTCTACCTCTACATGAGTGGGGATGGCGAGGTTGAGGTGAGGAAGTTTTTTGGAACACAAGGTGGTAGGGAGAGTCCCACCCATAAATAGTTTCTGCGTACAAGCTAGAGGAGAGCCCCACCGGTTTTGATGTCTTGGTGACCCTAGCCCTGTGTGAGTAGTAGCAAAGGAATCCTTTATTTGTGAGTGTGCAACAAACCCCTACCTGTTTGGTAAGCTAGAGAGTAACTTGTTTGGTGAACATGGCACAGGGAGGGCCGAGCCCGGCTAAAACCACGTCATTGCGAATGGCTACGTTGACCACCATGGCCAGGTGGCGAGGAGCGCTTAGTTGGAAAAAGTGAAAAATGGAAAACATTACACGGGTCATCCCTCCGGTGTCACTATAGGGCTCGGAGGTGGTCCACTTCTAGCAATACTTTGTTCACTTGAACTTATATCTATAGTAGCACAAGAATCATAGTTGTTTGAACATCTTCATTCCTATTATATCTAAATATATAAATAATATCTACCTTTATTACATTGTTTCTCCAGCTCCTCTCCCTAGAAATATAAATCTATATGGGTTCTCTAGGCCGTTGGGCGGGATCGAAGCCCAAACCCGAACTATATGGTAGAACTCGTCCGGCACGTGAAATATAAGGGACTAGATAGAGTGGCTTGAGGGGGATGGATCTAAGAGGATATTGATAGTGGATGGATTCCTGAGAAAGATAAGGGACCAGATAGAGTGGCTAGAGAGGGAATGGGGATGGATAATTTGCCCACCAAAACCGACTCTCCATCCTAATGTAGCTATATGGGGAAGTAAAAGTAATCCTTGTGCTCTAATCGTGAGGATTGGGTACCTTGCCTCTCTATATATGGGGTGGGTGGGGGTTGGAGGTTTCCCAAGTCTATATATAGTATAAGGGTTTATGTTGAGCCGGACCATATATAGGGCATTCACATTCCCGTCCTCAACTCAAGATAAAGAGAAATCAACATCGAATAGCAACATAGTTGGAGTATTCGATACTCGGTTATCCATAACATTACTATACCTTCCCTATTCATTGCAGGTTAGTTACAGTTAATCCATGGGTATTTGAACCTAGTCATCCTGGAAAACATAGATTGATTGCATCCATTTAACATGTTAGGTGTAGCTGGCCTAATCGGTGTCAAAAAGACAGATTCAATAAAAAGAATATAAGCACTTGTGGGTTTTATGCAAAAATTGTGAGAACATTACTTATACTAAATCATTAGTATAAGAATTCAAAGGTGTTTGTCCAAAATGTGGAGAAACTCTTCTAATGACTAGTTGGATCGAATCCATCGTCAAATACTAGGAGAGTGAACTTTGCAAACTTTGACAACTATCAATAATCTAACGATTGTAGAAAGGCCGAAATCAATAACTAAATAATCATTTCCCTCTATTACTACCATTTATTTTTTTACGGACTTGGCATAAATCCCCATGAATTAAAATGTAGATGGAATTTGGGAAAGAAATATGTGTAGATACTCCACCATCTAATGTCTTAATGCTTGTAAGTTTGTAACCCACATCACCACTTCGTTTCTAATATTGTTTTTTTGCTGTTAAGTCTCTAAACATCTGAAATTTTAGAGCCTTATATATGTTGTACATCAACTAACTCAGGTATTTGTGTGAATTAATTTTCCACTCACAACTCATTTCTTACTAAATATAAAATGTAGACGTTATAATTATTATCTACAATGACCGTGTGATTTGTAAGTTTATGGATTGGTGATAATGGCATGAATAAATATAAATGTTGGAAGTTTTGAAATAGAAAATTAACATATATTTATTTTTGTTATCTTTGCATAGGTCCCTTTACCTTACATTTTGATGAATGTCCATACGGAGTTTCAAGGGATGCTTTTGTTTTTGTTTTAAAACAAATTGAGGGTATGTTGCACATGTTTTCATGAAACATCTATTACATATCCTATTCGGAAACTAATTTAATTTAATTGGCCGGCCTATCATAGTTAAACATTATTCTACTAATTTAATTTATATATCTCATTGGAACTAATATTTAGTTTTGTTTCTCCAAAAGATTATGTATAGGTTTTAATTACAATTATACTTTTTTATTATCGTCTTTAGAGATCTTCTTTTACCACACATTATTTCATAATGACAATTTTAATCAACATATATGAAAACAACTTGTGTTCTATGGTAATTTATTAACAACTATTTAGCTTCATCATTTTGTAATGTCATAGAATGATGAATATTGAATTATAGAATTTCATCAAAAACAATTTAGAAATGTTTGTACCAATTTGACAACATCTTGTCAATTTTTTTTTTTGATAACAAATAGAATTTAAGGTCTTTGCATCTGCACACACACATTTTAATAGAGGGTGTTGATTTGTTGATCTAAATGGTTATTGATTGAACAAATTGTCGTCGTCTATTGTTTAATGTATTATTTAAACAAAAAAATATGTGTTATAGGATGGATGAACAATTCTTATCACCTCCTTCATTCTAATTTCATTACTATGTCTTTTCTTGGACATCATTTTTGTGCGCTTGTTGTGTTTAGGGCCGATTTTAGATGTAAAATGTTCAAAGTTTAAAACTTTATAATTTATATATGCTTAACGATTTTTTTCGTTATGAATTCCATGCCTAGATTTGGCGAGAAATCAACTACGTCAATGTAGAGTAAATAAATTAGATCTTGATAAAGAATAAAATGAATCTCTTTTTAAACTATATAAAACACGGTCTGATTTGACGGCTTTATTTTTATTATTCCCTTATTGTAAATCGGAGACAAATTTGCAATCAAAAACATAATAAACTGTATGGAGTCTTAGTCTAAAACATTTGATCGACACATAATTTAGAAAGCTCTCATATTATGAAAGGATGGAGGTTCTCAAATATTAATGATTGTTCATGCTTCAACTATTTTCTTCCATTACCCAGCTTAAAACCTTAATATGGGAGCTAAAAAGTTCTATACAAAGTAAGTACTTTCACACTTTCTTGGCCAATGTCACTTCTATTTTAACACCATGAGAAAACTAATAAATCTCAAATGGGTACATATCGCGATGATAAATAACCCGAATCGTAATATTCAAAATTTTCAATTAAATATGCATCATCTCAACCTTGTGCTTCACCTGGCATTGTCCTCATGTAAAAATTTATGCTTCATGAAGTTGAACTGATCCTACACATTTGAATAGTATTAGATTTTTTTTTGCTTTCAAGATAAACAAGCATTAATGTTTTCATTTAAGATCCTCTATGCTAAAAAATGTATTGCATTTTGGGTATTTTATTAAGTATTGTGATTAAAACTTTTGAATTTGCATCTTCCCTCGAATCAACCACTTTTTCCCTTTTCACGCAGTTCTTAAAAATTACATTGTTGCACTCTAAAATTCTATATCATGCAAGATGAACGTGTCCCAATTAATTAAGAAAATATTGAAATATATGATACACCCTAATTTCAGAGTCACAATGCAATGGATATTCAATAAATTACATATCTAACCTAAGAAATAAGAAACTAAATTTGAAATCCTAAGAGCAAGATAACGGATAAGATAATGAGTTACTTTCGTAATAATCCCGAAGTTGTGCCAAGTTGGAAAACTAATGGAATTGAAAGGTATACTATTCTGCAACCAAGCCCAAAAAAATTAGAGAATTCCGAAATGTTGGGACTAGGGCACTTGGATTGGGTTAATGGCACACCTAAAGTGCGCCAAGGACTTTATGTAGGCTCCTGTGACTATGAAAATTGTCAGAAAGTGATTTCTTTAGTGTCACAAATGTATCACTAGACCTCACTTTTAGTCACTTGTATGTCGTGGTAAGATCATCGAGTTCACCTGAAACCTACAAAGAGAAAGAGAACCTACAAAACCCCAAAACACATCAAATCCTAAAAATAAAAATATGCAAATGGGGAGTCATATTGACCCCGATGGTCACCCGATTGAGTGAACTTACGATCCGCATACTGCACTACATTTCAAACTCCATGTAGTTCTACATGCATACATGTGTGTAGAATCATACCCTAGGTGGCTCTTGTGCAAGATAAACTTGATATTGAGAAATAACTAGATGTAGAAAATGTAAGGAGATGTGTGCATGGAAAAATGAACTTCCCCTCCAATGAAGTTTATGTAGAAGAATGTAGTCACTTGTCCCTTGAATCTTAGCTAGATGGATGCTTTGATGATTTTGAAATACCTTTGGATGCAACCTTAGGTGATATTAGTAGATTCTTAGAGCTTGGTCCTTTATTATAGTCACATATCTTTTTGATTATATGATTCCCTTGTTTGAATTTTGTAATTAACCACTAAAAGGTTGACCCATAAGAAAAAAATATTCCCAATAACTAGAAAATTTCCAAACAATATGAGCAAGATACAAAGAGGCCTAGGCACCCGGAGGGGACGGGGGTGCTACATCTTAGTTGGACACTAGTGTTGACACTTAGAAACGCTAAAGTATCAAAAGTTAGACTGGGAAATAGGGTGTGTAAGACTAAGAAGGAAACCAAAAAGAAATCAAAGAGGACAAATACAATGGTCAATTAGTACTTTTCTCACTTAGGAATCATATGAATAATGGTATGTGATCAGGACCTAGAAATATACCAAAGTGCATGATTTAGTGTCTACATTTTCCCCCACTTTATGTTGTTGAGAGAATGATCAATAACATAAAGTAGATAAGATATGTGTACCTAATAACCATGTAGATCGATGGCAAAAACATGCCGAGGAGACAATAAAAAGTGTGAAGTGAATAATATGAAGCATGAAAGCTAGAGTAGAAGAAGTGGCCCTAGATGTTAAAAACATATGTGTATATGCCTTTTTGTACCTATTGTCAATGTTTCATGATTTTTGATGATGTGAATATTTCTTCCTTAATGATGGACATCAAAAGAGTATTCAAATATGTGTATATGAACAACTCAATCTCAATGTGTAAAAAGTATGTCAAAATGTGAAAAGTAACATGTGCACCTAATACGTGCTAAGAGAAAAGATAGAAAGGATCGTATAAATGATATACAAGAATTATTTTTTGGGTGATATTCCACGAAGAATATTTTTTTTTGGAGATATCACACCAAGTGTGAATTTTTTGGGTGATCTCATGCCACGACATAAGAGTGTAGGGAGATAGGTATAGTGTTATTTTATAATTTGATTCGCTTTCCCAACACTTTACACACCACTTCAAATGGTGTGATATTGCTATGTTCGAATCTAATCCATTTTAATATAGTTCAATAAAAAGAGAAAATAGAAAAGAGGAGAAAACATGCATGTTGTTGATTGTTGGACGACTATGCCTGTAATGAGAAAATTGTTATGTGGACTGCTGGAAATTGTGTTGATATGAGAAAACTATTGTAACTTCTCCCTAGTAATAGGTTCCCAAGAAGGTTCAGGAAGTTCCCCCATGTTCTCATGTTTGTGTTTGGGTGCTTTGTTGAAGACCCAAGTCAGATTCTAGGTCGTTGTTGTGAAAAAAATGCTCTATTGATTATGTATCGAATCGTGTTGTATCAGAACTATGAGTCTCTCGAATGGGGTGATGATTCACTCAATGTATTCCCCCCTCATTTAGAGTGCACGTGACATCTTTAGGAGAATTCGGCCTGAAGGTGGATTGAAATATAAACTGATATTGATTCCCTATAGGGGAGGGAATGTTCTTGGTAAAAACATATGCTCTTAGAAACAAAGTGGCTAAAAACAAGTGTTATGGCAAAAAGACAAATACGCATAGAGAAAATAATATGTAATCTAGAAAAATATATAATTGAAACCATGAAAAGTGGGTTGCAAACATGGGACATCGCTCATAATTTCATAATAAAATAAGGCCCGAAGTGGATAAAACTCATACTGTCTACACACAAGACAAAGGGAAAATTCTAAAAGCAATGGATAACAATGACAAATAATAACAAGGAAAGTAACACACAACCATGGTAGCAAATATTTCTTGCAAGAAAAATGTTTCACATGAAGCACCCGTTAGCATGTTAGAGAGATAAAAATTATGTCAAAGTGTGTATGATATGATATAGTAGTGTGATAGTATGAATAAAAATAGTATAAAATGAAACAATAACACCTTTGATGTGTACGAAACTAGATGCCCATAGGATCCACTGTGGGAGGGGTAAGAGGTACAATGCCAAGCATCCATGTTGTGTGTAATGATATGCGTAAATTCTATATTCACAACTAGAAGGCAAGTTAAAATGTACGTGTATATAAAAAATATAATGGCATACGAAATATTCATATTAAATAGTAAGAAAAGTGTAACATGTAATCATAAGTAAACAAGAACAATGTGTAACCAATATATGCAATATGATGTGAGTGTAAATGGAATTGAATGGAGAGTGAGTGTGATAGGAGCAACACACCCTCAAGTGAACATGTATCACTATGCATGAGAAGAGGTTCATTTATAAATTCCTACTCGTAGTCCAAAATGAACCATGGAAAAAGAGTGTGTCATCCAAAAATGGTTTGAATTGTGCACTAGAAAGATATGATCGAAAAATATTAGAGCGTAGAGAGTGAGTTAGTATTGTGCGAGTTCATTTCATATTTATACCTTGTGTATTCGAGTATGAAATGTAGAACTATAGTACATCATCTAGAAGTGTGATATGCGAGAAATTCATGCTAGAAAGATATGTCATGAATGCGTGAGACTATAAAATATGTAGTGTGTATGATGTGAATTTCATGGATGTAGTGATCCCTCAATAGCCAAGTGTGAATCATATCACAAGATTATGTCATAGGAGGTAACAACGATAAAACTTGTGTGTATCAATGTGTATCAATGCGGGATTTATAAGGATACTACATGTGAAAAATGTAGTACAATAGTTGGAATTTGAGATACCTAATAATTCTAAGAGGGGGAAAAGTAAGCATGATGCTGCCAATTGTATTAATGATGGATATCTATGATATGATGTGAGAGGTACCATGCTATTGTGTGAGAGAATTAGTTGTGTCCTTATAAGAGAGAGCTAGAAAAATGGTAGGCATAAGAAACAACAGGACCATGCCATGGTGACGGAGTTTGAAATGTGTCCAGGCATCAATATAAGGATTAGTTTCTTTAACAAAATGATTTTCCACTTTGAAGTGGTGGATTATTGGGTAACAATTTATAATACTTGATAGGAGAAGACGGTGGAGTGATTTTGGGAGGGGTTACATAGTTTTACTTAGTAGTGTCAGTCAGATGACTTGAGAGGAGGAGTGACACCGATTTTGAGAGGTGGTTGCTTATTCGGATTGGGCTGAATAAGTGGAGCTTGAATGATCATAGAAGGAACATTAGAAGTGATACCATGATGATAATTATACATAGATGAACCATCTTTAGGAATCCATTGGGATGTAACATTTGGAGATGGGCATGTAACAATTTTTTTAGCGAATGCAATAAATCCTTAACGCTCAAGATGTTTGAATCTTTGTTTCAAAGCATATCAATCATTTTCATTATGTCCATTGATTTGATGATAAGCACAAAATGGTAGACCTTAATATCTTGCAAGGTGATAAGGAGGATAGGAATGAGTAGATAGAAATTTGATTAATTGATGAGTTATGAGATACAAACGAATATCTTGTTTCCTAATGTTGAGTTTAAACTTTATTAGCAGAGGAGCGGCAAGATTTGATGTTCACTAATATGAGCACATGTAGAAGACATACAATGAGGATGAGAAGAAGAACCAAAGTGAGAGCCCGAGAAGTATCCTTAAGTAGTTGTATTTTAGATTTAAGAGATACAATTTTTGATTCCATATCATGAAATAAAGAATGTAAAGCTTGAATGGATTTGCAAATAAATTGATTGAAATTAGAACTAATAGAGTCATCAGAGAGATGATCAAAGATAACATTGACTTATGAAGGTGGTATGTTGACATGAAGATACATAGTGTCTATGGTTTTGTGGTGACCATTTTTCGCAAGATGATTTGCTTTGAAGAAATTAAATCAAAGAGACTTCAGAGACTTTATGAGCCACAAGAAAAGACAAAAGAGGATTCAAGAGTGTTTGAATGAGATGGGTTCACCAAATGATTAATAAAACATTGAAATATGTGCTAAACCTTAAATTCAAAGTCACAACACAATATATATTCCATAAATTACATATATGACCTAAATAAGCAATTGAATTTGAAACCCTAAGTGCAAGAGATGGGATATGATATTTAGCTGATTTTACAATAATGTTGAAGTCATTTTGTGTTGGAAAACAGATGCAATGAGAAGGTAGATTGGTGCAACTGGAGCCTAGAAAATGAAGAACTATCAAAATGTCTTGACTAGGGCACCGAGACTGGGTTTTGGGTGCTTAGGTGCAAGGACCTTATGTACATTCTCGTGACTTTGAAAATTTTCATAAAGTGATTTATTCAATGTCACAAAAGTCTCACTAGATCTCACCTTTATGTTGTTGTAAGATTGTCGAGATTTTCTAAAGCTAGCAAAGAGAAAGAGCACCTAAGAAAACCCAAAAACAACATATACTTATAATAAAAATATGCAAATGAGGGTTCGATTGACCCCGATGGTCACTGACTGAGTGAAATTATGATCTGGGCATTGCACTACCTTTCAAACTCCATGTATTTCTATGTGAAGTTGATGGACAAATATAGGGTCATCCGTGGACATCATATTGCAAAAAACAACAAAATCTCAACTTGTAGGGATTATTAGCTATACACGCACTCTAAATTAGAAAAATTTATATAAATATGAATCGTAGCATTCGGAATCTAGTTTCTAAAATACTAATTTTTGTAAAAAACGGACAAGTTTAGCTATATTAAACACTTAAAATTATATGACTTAGTTTTTTTTTTGAAAAAACTTATAAGATTGTAGTCCGTTTGCCCGCATTTTGGATGACCAAATCTTGTTATTTTTTTTTTTTCCTTTGGTGAAATGTTAGATGTAGTTGTCTATCTTGGGATGGATTTTATTTTGTATTTTTTTAGCAATATTTTTTTTATGATTTTTTCGTGAAAGTGGTCTGAAAATATTTAGAAAACAGAGCGCTTTTCGTTTTCCCACCATAACTATATCAAAAAATATCGAAATCAAATTTTTTTTTTTAACGTGTATAGAATTTTTCCACACTTGGGATGGTATAAGTTTTATCATATTTTGATAAGAGAAACAAAATTTACAGTCTTAAATGTAGACATGAACATTCACGGGAAAAAATGTCTTAAAGACCTATTGTTAGTAAAAAATTATAAAATGATATTTATCTTATTCTATTCACTTTAAAAACAATATTTCTATGAAGCTAAGAGTCTCCCCTACGTGATGGCACCATTTTTGTGAAATGTTTTCAGTTTTTAGCACGGTTCAAGTCTTTGGAAGAAGCAGATTTGAGGTTTTTGACTTTTACACTTCATAATGACCTTCCATAGCTTTGGTTGGTGAAAAACAAAGATTTTCGAGCCTTAGGTTGGCGAGATAGATCCGTGATCACGGTTTTTAAACATAAAGCGTGATCATGCTTTATAAACCACTTTATAAAGCCGCGGTTTATAAAGCACGATCACGGTTTATAAATCATATTTACACACATCCCAATGCTCGAATTACCATGTGATTTTTACTCTCTGACCTTACCGTACGAATTACTGTGAAATTCTGTCTTTTTCTACACGTTTTTCTTATCATCGGAAGCAAAACATCATGGGAGACAAAAAACGAAGTCAAAAAAGGAAGTCATTAAGTAAAAAAGCACCAAACGAATTAGAGGCCAACAAAATTCAAAATGCGTTGAGCGAATGCGGAAATTTCGTGAATCTAGAAGAGGTTCATCTTGATCCCCCAACTATTGTAAGCAATGAAGAACTAGGTAATGTTTCTACTGTCAATGTTGAAGTTGAATTAAATACTCGTGATGAAGAAGTTTTTACTGTCAATGTTGAAGAAGAATTAAATACTCATGATGTAGCAAATGTTGAAATTGAAGGAGACGATGAAAATGTAAATAAGGAAATTCATGTTGAAAGCTGTAGACAAGAAAATTTGACAAAAACACCTCCTAGGATTTTACGTAAGAAACCTAATTTTTATTGAAATTGATGAAAACATTTTGAAACCAATTATCGACAAACTTTACGAAGCGACAAATCGAAGAAGAAAAGCCACTTTGAAATTTGGGATAATCATTTTGAAATTTTAAATGATTCCCAAAGATGTCGATTGTTAGTTAGTTTGATGAAATTGATTAAAATGAGACCTACATTAAACACCTTAGGATTGACAACATCTAATATACGTGGACAAACCTCTGATTGTTGAAAACCTTCATGATGCATATCACACTATTGGTGTCAAGAGATGCACTAGGGATAGTAATATTGTGCGTCGTGTACTTGCTACTAGTGTTGTAAGTGAATCAATAAAAAACAACGTTTGATTACGCAAACAAGTCGAATGTTGCAAGTTAATCGAAAAACTCTAATAAAAGCAATTGAAAGGCGTAATATCCTTGATCACTCAATAATGCCGATTTTTGGGCATTTTCTGCTAGAGCACCGCATAAGGACAAAAATAATTTTGATCTTATAAGAGAAGTTGTTATTAAATTTTGGCATGATAACACTAGAGTTTCACCTAATACAAGAGATGTTGTAAAGCGGAGAGTTGGTTCTACTAATCGTGAACCACATCTAAAGCATTTCTTAGATATGACTCAAACTCAATTTTTCGTAAGTTTGAACAAGAGAATCCGGAAATTAAAATTAGTCAACATTTTTTTGAAATGTTGAAACCATTCTATGTGAAAATCAACCATGCTCGCACCACTTGTTGTTGTAGGCAACATGTTGAATTTGCGATGCATTATGCTAAATTTTACGTATTCGTTCTAATTTTCATTTTGAAACTATGTTATCTGAATGTGGTGTTCAAGTTCCACCAATATCTTCCAAGGATTTCATTCCTACTATATTTTGTGAAAAAGAAGTTGGACAATTTTTTTATAGTCAGGATTGTTTAGATGGAAGTTGTAGTACATGCGGCGGATTACCTAAATTGGAAAGTTGCATCCATGAGAAAATTGAAAGTACAATAGGACATAATTTAGTTGAATTTGATAAATATAAATCAGTTGCATACTAGTTGAAAGATGGAAAAGAGTCGAAACGGTGTGAGCTAGTTACAGAACAAATGCCCATTTTTCAATTTATGAGAAAATTTAAGGATGAAATTGTTTATGAGTATGCGAGGCATACACATAGAGCTCGATGGTTGGATGAACAATTCAAGCTATGAAAAGACACATTTCCTATTGGTACTATTGTTTCAGTGGTCGATTTTGTAGAGAATTACACATTGCAACCACAAATGGAGGTTCAATCGCAATATTACAACTCAGTACAAGTTGCCATTTTTGTGCATATAGCATTTCTACATTCTCCTGACAGTACAGAGAATGATCGAAAAATCTTAAGAGAGTACCACTTTTATATCAGTGATGATCGTACTCATTCTATTGAATTTGTGCAAGGGTGTTTCCAGTTATTTTATGGAAACTTGTCTGATAGGGACATCCACTTCAAACAACATTATATATGGTCAGATAATTGCACATCTCAGTTTAAGAATGCACGAATGTTTTATTGGATGAGCAGAATGCACGTCAAGATGGGTGTGCAACATATTTGGAGTTTCATTGAGGTTGGACATGGAAAAGGAGAGCATGACGGTGCAGGGGCATGTGTGAAAAGAGCTCTTGCACAAGAGAAGAGTTGAAAAGTACAAAGATGGTGCTGAATTAAAAGATGTAAAGAGCATAGTGGAATGGTGTACTGACAACATGGCCCGAGGTTCTCAAGAAAATTCCACAGTTTGCAGATATTTTTGGTTGATAGAGGAAAAACATATTGCTAACTACGAGGATTGTATGACACTCACTGGGTCAGTGATATGCACTCATTTTGTAGCTCAGACACTACTTCATGGGCCGTATGGACAAGAAAGTTGACATGCTTTTGTGCATCTTGTATCGAATTTGTCACTGCTGAGTGTGATTCACAAGAATGGGTGGAAGGATGGATTTGTAGGCCTCTAACTCCGCTTCCTAGTTATCAACCTCCACAAGCATTACGACTTGTTTTGCGAGATGAAATTCTGACATCCAAGGACTTTGTGAAATTTCAATTTTGGTGCGATAAGGTATGAATATGGTTATATTTATTTAATTTTTGTAAATTGAGTTATATGTCCATTGAAATTTTAATATGTAATTTAAATTTGATTTGTTCAACTTTCCTTGGTTATTTTTGTAGGACATGTGTTTGCGATAATTGTGATGAGAAGACAATGAAGAAGGAGCAGGACTATTTCTTATGTCGTTGCATCGAGGAAAGAAAGAAGTTGACTTCTCCTATTATAGATGGCGAAGATATTGAGTATCTACAGGGTCGGTGGTAGTTCTTTGGAACTTGGCTTCGATGCAGTATCCATTAAAAAACTCCTCTGTTTGGGTGTTTGAAGACTTTGAGACACAGGAAAATACTCTTATATTCACATCTAGTTCTAGCGACAAATATTGATTGTATAGATATCAGGAAGGCCTAATAACAAGATTCTTTGGAAGGTTCGAGAGTCGAGATCATGAAGCAATCTTATCTGCTATTCAGAGTAGATCCGATCCTGATGGTTCATTGGAATGAATTTACAATGAGCATGTCTGGTATATATATAATTTCTTTTCAATTTATATATATATATATATATATATATATAAATTTTTTAGAAATTAAAGATCTAGATTTAAGTTTGAATATATATTTTATTTTAAATTTGTGTATTTTGCACGTACATTATATCTATCTATAGTATATATGGTTTTGATTTGAAACTTAAATTTCTTTGACTAACACTTTTATTTAGGTTAGTGGTGCCATAAAAGCTTCCACCTTCACGTGGTTGGCACTGTTAGTAGATAATTTTAAATTCTCGAAGCTAAGAGAAGCTTTCATTGTTTGAAAAAGTTGTAAATTTTGAAAACGTCAAGTAAATTTTGAAAATGTTGTAAATTTTGAAAATGTTGTAAATTTTGAAAAAGTCAAGTAAATTTTGAAAATGTTGTAAAAAGTTGTAAATTTTGAAAAGTTGTAAATTTTGAAAACGACTCCTCCCAGTGATTACAAGACCATATACGCATGTGCACCGATATGAGAAGGAAAAAACTAAGAGAGGCTATTGTAGAGGGTCCCTATGCCGAGGTGTCAGATCAGACGAGGCCTCTCTAGGTGCCACGGAGTCCGAGTAGTCACCCGTCGAAGTTGAATGATATTTTAGTCTCAGGGCTCTTAAGGGACTGCGCCCGAACGAAGTAGCCCACAAGCAAAGAACATTTCGCACACAGAAAAACCACCTCCTCTAGCGTTCACCTGGCCACCCGGACGTGTCGGTGCGAGTCCGTTTGGTGCCATGACCCACCGTTTGCAAAATATAGTGTTTGATAACATTACTGCTGGCTCAACTACACTATTTCGCGCGTTTGCAAGCAGTAGGACAGCGAAAGCACCAAAATGAGAAGGAAAAAACTGAGAGAGACTATTGTAGAGGGTCCCCGTACGCGAGGTTTTGGATAGACGAGGCCTCTCTAGGTGCCACGGAGTTCGAGTAGTCACCCATCGAAGTTACACGATATTTTGGTCTCGGGGCTCTTAAGGGACTGCGCCCAAGCGAAGTAGCCGAAGCAATGACCATTTCATGCACCAAAACACCACCTCCTCTAGCATTCTCCTTGCCACCGGATGTGTCGGCGTGAGTCCGTTTGGTGCCACGACCCACCGTTTGAAAAATATAGTGTTTGACATGACCTTACACTGCGGCTCTGCCTGCACTATTTTCACGCGTTTGCAAAGCAGTGGAGGACAACGAGAGCACCGAAATGAGAAGGAAAAAAGCGAGAGACTCTATTATAGAGGGTCCCTACACCGAGGTTTTGGATTAGATGAGGCCTCTCTAGGTGCCATGGAGTCGAGTAGTCACGCGTGAAGTTGAGCAATATTTTGGTCTCGGGGCTCTTAAGGGAGCGTGCGCGAGAAGTAGCCGGAAGCACAACGACCATTTCGCGCACCAAAAAACCACCTCCTCTAGCATTCAACTAGCCACCCGGACGTTTCATGCGTAGTCTGTTTGGTGCCACGACCCACCGTTTGCAAAATATAGCGTTTTGACAACCTTACAGCTGGCTCACATTGCACTATTTCACGCGTTTAAAATAGTGGGACAGTGAGAGTACCGAAATGAGAAGGAAAAAACCAAGAGAGGCTATTGTAGAGGGTCCCTACGCCGAGGTGTTAGATTAGACAAGGCCTCTCTAGGTGCCACGGAGTCTGAGTAGTCACCCGTCGAAGTTGAACGATATTTTTGTCTCAGGGCTCTTAAGGGAGGCTGCGCCGAACAGAAGTAGCCGGAAGCAAAGACCATTTACGCACCAAAAATTCACCTCCTCTAGCATTCACCTAGCCACCGGACATGTGCAGTGCAATCCATTTGGTCCCATGACCCACCGTTTGCAAAATATAGCGTTTGACAACCTTACTGCAGCTCTATTGCACTATTTCATGCGTTTGCAAACAGTAGGACATCGAGAGCACCAAAATGAGAAGGAAAAAACCAAGAGAGGCTATTGTAGAGGGTCCCTGCGGCGGGTGTTGAATCGAGATGAGGCCTCTCTAGGTGCCACGAGTTCGAGTAGTCACCCATCGAAGTTAAGCGATATTTTGGTCTCGGGGCTCTTAAGGGACTGCGCCCGAACGAAGTAGCCCGAAAGCAACGACCATTTTGTGCACCAAAACACCACCTCCTCTAGCATTCACCTGGCCACCTAGATGTGTCAACACAGTCCGTTTGGTGCCATGACCCACCGTTTGCAAAATATAGCGTTTGACAACCTTACACGGCTCAATTGCACTATTTCGCGTTTGCAAAAAACAAGTAGGACAGTGAGAGCACCGAAATGAGAAGGAAAAAAGCGAGAGAGGCTATTGTATAGGGTCCCTACTACCGAGGTGTTGGATCGAGACGAGGCCTCTCTAGGTGCCCAGAGTCCGAGTAGTCACCTGTGTCGAAGTTAAAAATATTTTGGTCTCGGGGCTCTTAAGGGACTGCGCTTTGAGCGAAGTAGCCGAAAGCAGCGACCATTTCGCGCACCGAAACACCGCCTCCGTAGCATTCACCTAGCCACCTAGATGTTTCGACATAGTTTGTTCGGTGCCATGACCCACCGTTTGTAAAATATAGCGTTTTGACAACCTTGTTTGCTCGGCTCCAACCGCACTATTTCATGCGTTTGCAAGCAGATGATGAGGCAAGCGAGAGCACGAAATGAGAAGGAAAAAAGCTGAGAGAGGCTATTGTAGAGGGTCCCTACATTGAGGTGTCGGATCGGATGAGGCCTCTCTAGGTGCCATAGAGTCGAGTAGTCACTGTCGAAGTTAAATAATATTTTGGTCTCGGGGCTCTTAAGGGATCTGCGCCGAGCGAAGTAGCCAGAAAGCAATGACCATTTCGCGCACCGAAACATCACCTCCTCTAGCATTCACCTAGCCACCGGACGTGTCAGCATAGTCCGTTTGGTGCCCACGACCCACAATTTACAAAATATAGTGTTTCCTTATTTATTTAAATTAAATTCTGATGACTTGGTTGTTATGTTATCTCTTGTTGTCATCAAGTGTCCTTGGTAGGATGATATATGGGGCTCATGAATCTTATTTTCTGCCTTATCCTTAACACTTGGTTTTGTTATAATATTATGGGTAATATTGTTTACGTGGTTTTCTTTTCCTTTCTCTTCTTTCTCTCTTTCTATGAAGACCATCGGTTGTCTTTACCTCTTGATTGACTCTTTGACCTCTGTGAAACCATAATTATCTTCTCTTCATCCTTTCTTCTTTCTTTTTCTCTCTCTCTCTCTCTCTCTCTCTCTCTCTCTCTTGTACCTCATTAGCTCTCATTAGCTCTCTATTAACCTTTGAATCACATTTCCTACTAGTTCTTCTTCTTCTTCACCATATATCAAGTCTGATTCATGAGGCCTAATAACCTTCAATTACCTTTCTCTACGTTTCTTCATCTTTTCTATTTTTCACATATGTTCTTGAACTCTCTTATCCTTTCATGTAATTTCTTTAGTCTAGCATCTTATCTCTCGATACTAACTTCTCCATCGATGTGGCATTTGTAACCATGACCTCACTCTTTACTTCACCCATCATTTTCATCTATCTCTTTGTCTCTCTTCTTGGACCACTGTATCAACCTTATCTCAAATCCTTTTAGCTAATCTTCCTTGATCTTCAAGTTATGATATACCACATGTTGCAGTTCAAAAAATTTATAACATATGTATTCGATGGTTTGTATGTTTCCCTAAAAACTCAACTCTGTCTTTTGATCAAGTTCAAACAACTCCTTTTCACTAGTTAACATGTACTCCAAATTTAATATTATCCCTTATCCTCTATATGGTTTCTTACTGATATTATTTATCTAACTCTAATGTAGATACTATGAGCGTAATCAAAATGATCAACTACCATCTTCAACTGCCAAGTTCAATATCCATGTTGGAAGGTACTTACAACTTCTTCACAGTTTTGGAACTCAAAATACATGAAGCAATCAGCTAAAACAAATGTACAAATACATTTGAAAATAACTTCTAGGTTGTGATGCAAATACAAATACAGTACAAGCTTATGATGCAAATAAAAATAATATAAAGATATGTAGCCACATATCATTCAAATTTAACAATATTTCAGGATTATTATGAGTTACAAAAGAACAGTATGGCTACAGGATTGGAAAATCAATACGATTACTTGAGGATTAACTCATATGTACACAAAAGTTCAAACAATGCTGGACCCAATTTTGGGTATACGTAATATTATCAAGATGATAAATTGATGAATTCATATTAACTTCAGGATTAACTCATATTGCACATTCCAAATCTGACGGGATGATAAATTGAAGCTTTTAGTTACTAATACTTAAGTTGGCAATAGAGCTAACAATATTGTTTTAGTTTGAAAAATAAAAATTCAAAATGCCCATGGTGAAATATACCACAAATAATAATCAGAAAGATACTAGAAAATATATAACTAGAAGTAATACACTAAATCCACCTCAAGATTTAAAAGACCTGAAATAGTTCAAATTTATAGCCTCGGAAACAAAACCGTAGCAGAGATATCCATAGGAGTTCCATATATGGAGGAATCACTTTTATCAACAAACAAAAACTATGATCTATGTATACTTTTGAACACTAAATTTTATTTAATAAACAATACAAATATTATTAACCTAGTTTGGAGTACGAGATAAATTCACGAGATAGAGAATACTCGGGGCATCTACAAGTTCAATGACGAGAGATCAAAACCCACTTTCTCGAGTTAGCAATAATATCAAAATAACCAAAATAAATATGATTTAACCAACACAATGGATATATATATATATAATATATATATATATATATATATATATATATATATATTAATATATACACATATATATATATATATATATATATATATATATATAAGAATCAAACAAAGTGTGCTCAGAGATGTGCACGTCTCGAAAATATATATGTACATAAGTTCATAATGTATGTATACATCTCGAACTAAACACGTGTCATAATGTACATATGGGACCACATGCGATCGCAAAAGGCTATATATAGTACAATGGATTGTGAATCTACTCATGACCACATATGTACATCTAGGTGTCCACTATAAATCTACTCATGAAACATCTTCCCTCTCTTCGCCTGCTTTAGAAGTAGCACGTCCACGACACAGGGATGTAGTGGAGGAGATGCCACTACGGATTTCATCCGTGTGGTCTAGGTGTCTCTAAGCATGCCTGCATGACCTAATGCACATTCATAAACAACAAGTTTTTAACACCCAAAATTTTTAAAATACATTCAAAATTTAGAAACTTGTACAATTTAGTTAAAATGCATGTGAAATCTTACCATGATGTCATGATCCCTATCGATTTGTTGTTGTGCGTCGTAGAGGACAACAATAGTCTCATGAGGGTAAGCTACATACAAATAATTAATTTTCAAATTAAATATTTCACATATATACCTACAAAATTTGATATTGTAGATTTAAGTTTAATAAGAAATAATGAAGGTCTCAAAATTTAACAAATTTAAAAAATTGTGTACCTCGGTTAGTGGATCTGCGAGATCTTTATGGCGAGTATCTACAGTGAGCCTCCTGATCTGCATATATGGAGGAGTCTCTCTAGCGAGTCATAAGCTATACAAAAACATGTACAAATCAATATTAAAATCTACTTAAGAGCTTAGCACTCTATGAAACCTATTGAAAAAAATAATAGTAAAGGAACTCAAAGGTCCCTACACTCTAAACATATCTTTTCACGTTCATCAAGGAAACACCAGATCTATATATAGGTACATGAAACATTTACAAGCACTCATTCCACATGTTGAGATTTTAAGAAGGTAAAAAAACTATACAAAGGAGGGAAATTATACATTCATTCCCGTCCCTACTATACAATCTTACCCCAGGTGGTACTTTCAAGACATGTAAAACCAATATATGATTACATTGTATGGCTAGTTATATCAAATGAATTGGCATTTCCTACTAAATAATATATAGGTTGAGTATAAGAAAGTGAAACTCATGTACAGAGGTCCAAAGCATGCAATCCGTGCGTGAACTTCCAGTAATTAGAAACAAAGTGTAAAGAGATTTACTAACCTGCGTAAAACTCATGTGAGGCGTGCCAGTAGCCTCAGTTCCCTGAGCAGATGATGACCCGCCAGGCTCCTATGTATAAAAGAGAAAAATATTAATACATGTACAACATACACGTGAAACAAATTATAATAATAATCTAGTGCAATTAAATGATTTATTAAAAATGTAAGTTTTGTCTGACTTGAAACTTACGTTTGAAACACGCCTAGCCGCAGTAGCTAGCATGTCGACACCGGATGTTTCCTTCACCGGCTCTTGCTATTTAAAATAAAATAAAAAATTAGTTTTTTACATGTATGTACATGACGTACAATCAAATATATATATATATATATATATATATATTAATATCTCAAACATGTGAATTAAACTATTGTATATATATATATATATTATTTAAATTTATTTAAAATTTACCTGTGAAAGACCAATATCAGTGGCTCCAGTTCCAAAAACACTCCCTAGCATCTCATCTATAGAAAAGAAATCCTGTGAACCAGCAAATGATGTCTCGCCTGCAGTGCATACGGCACCACATGATCCACAGTGGTGTGGTGCACTAGAGGCCAGCACCTCCACCAACATCATCGATGATCTGATCTAGGTGCTTATCTTTGGGTGAGAGTGTCGGTGAGCTCCCTCGATGCATGCGATGTATCAATCTCACAACCTCCTTCACTGTAGGAGGGATAACTGAAGGTAGTGGGGGTTTTGGGGCATGGGGGATCCTAGGCTGACCTACGCGTGCACCAGGTCTGCTCTGTGCAGAGCCACCTCCTCGACCAAAAAAGTCAGAAAAGTCAAAATAATTCGGGACCTCATTGAGCATGAACTCACAATATAATTTCTTCAAAAAATAAAGAGGAACCTCATTGTTGTTGCATGGTGGATAGTCAAAAACCATCCACCATCGGTCCCAAAAATTGTTTTTGATTCTATCATCATGGCACCAATGGATTGGGAACCGTTTGCAAGTAACTGCGGGGGCATTGGTTCTAAGGTCGGTAAATAATGCACAAATGAGGTCTTTTCCAATTTTTTGTCTTTGACGCGCATGGGATAGTTTATCCACATACCACCGCCTACAGATCACTTAAAGGTGTTCCATCTATGTATTTGGTTGGTTTGAGACTCGACTTCACCGATCGATGTTTGTAATGTATTGGCTAAAAAGTCATGCGGGATGGATTTGTAGCATGATTTTGTCTTATATTTTGAATTAGGTTCTCATTGGAAATTTTATTTTCTTGGATTCTTCCGATGATATTATCTTGCGTTCTGCTTTGGCTCGGTGGGGATAGAAGGAGCCACAGGAGGCGGATCTATGTTTGGAGGAGGGTTTTGAGGAATGTTCGGAGGGTTTTGAGGAATGTTTTGACGGTTTGCACGATTTCGAGCTTGCCGACCAACTGATAAAACAAGAAAATTGTATACATAAACAAACATTTCAAAAAACCCATGAAAATGCAAAAAAAAACCTAAAATGCAAAAAAATGATTACAATCGGGGACTTACCTCCTCGTCTTGGCGGCATGGTTGAATATATCGCTATCCAGAAGTCCGATGAGCAATTTTGAGATGGTATTGAAAGCGTGAGTGAAAAACGTTTAGGAAAAGTCGCGGTTCGAAATGAAAAATGAGGAAAATAACGAGTCGCGGGACTGTTAAATTTTGTCTCAGAGTTCCGCGATCGCGGTTTATAACTGCGCTCGTGGTTCTAAACCGCGATCGCGGTTTTAGGTTCGGTAATTACCGAACCTAGAATAAAGGAACCACGATCGCGGTTTTAGAACCGCGATCGCGGTTCCTTTATTTCAGTTTTTATGTCCACGGAATTGTCCACCAACTTTGTGCACTTACCCTAAATGGAGTATGGGATTTGAGCCATTTTTCCCTTAATGCATGCACATTTCTCTCATGAGTGATTTCTTTCTTTGATCTTGAAGCTACATCATTTTGCGAGTTGAATATAATGTTTTGATGCTCACGGATTTCCTCCAGATCTTTGTCATTCCTCCAACATGGTATCGAGCTTGGGGATTAAAATCATGTTTCATGATAGTTGCTTAGTAATCACCACCTCATAGTTTCATGTGCAAACTCTCGCTCCTTGCTTTGTGCTATACTTGCACTTTTTCAAAGGGATTCATGTGCTTGATTTGTTGGCTCGAGGTTACTTGTGCTTGGACGTTTTCTTCCTGTTGACTCGTTTGCATTTGTGAACTCGCTACTCGAGCATGGTTTTGGATTCAAAGGCTCATTTTTGGTTTTCTCGTGCATTTCTTTGTTATGCATTGGGTATTGATACCTCTCAAATCTAATCTCTGCTATTGTTTTAGCACTATCGGCACTGGTTTCACATGTTTGCATGCTCAGTTTGAACATGGTTTCTTTGGCTTGTTCGAGGTCTAAATGTGGGTACTTTGGCTTAAGTTCTCCCTTGTGGACATTTTGCATGGTAGGCTCACTGGTCAAGCTTCGGTTGTGCATTTTGGGCCGTGTTCATCTGCTCAGATTCCTTTCCCATGAACTTTGTTGTGCATTTTTTTTGCATTGGTTGTTCGTTGATCAACACTCAGCCTTTCTTGCATTGGTTCGAACGCACTCTTAGTGCTAAGCATTCTTTGCATTGTTCATTGAATGGGCTTCACCTTTTGAGCTTGCATGCTTTGTTTTCACTCTGCCTACATTCCATCTTTGTAACTCAGGTTTTGCTTCCACGAGGTCATTTTTCTATCTAACGTTGGCTCGAAACATTTGCTCATCTAACTACTTCCTCAAGATTTCTTGTTCGAATCACGTTGGCCTATGACATCGTGTATACTCGGGCTAGTTTGGAGTGTTTAGATCAAACATTGATTATCTATCCTTGTCATGTTTTCATGATTCTTGCACTCTTCCATGTTCGTAGGTTAACCGTTTAGTCTCGTGAACCATGTAATTTTATCTCTGTTCGACCATTTCACAAGGCTCTACTTGTTATAAACTCTGAAAATTTCCCTCTGATCAGCGGTTAAGCATATGGACAGCTCCACGACCTCTCTAAAGGCTCACCGATCTAGTACGTCGATGATTTAATTGCGATGGAGGCGGTGGGCATTACTTAACCGTTCGACCATTACATTGCCTTTTTTACGTCTTAAAACTTCCACCACATGGCTTCATAACGTGGGCCCCATCCATTTCCTTTTGAACTTGTTTAGCGGTTAAAACGTGACCTATTTTTAATGTTTAAAGGCAAAAAAATTCTTATTATGGCATTGTAATAAGTTTAAGGCTCTAATTTTCTTGTAATTATGCCCTTCCTACACATGTAAAAGACATAGGGTGAAGTCAGGGTTCGGCGGGAGGCTAATCCCCCTCACAAGAAAAATAAACCATACCTAAAATTTGATGCCATTTCCAATGAGTACCCACATGACACCCTTTACACCCATTTCTGGGAACTTTTTTAATCCATTTGCAAAGCCTATTGG
This sequence comes from Taxus wallichiana var. yunnanensis, assembly GCA_018340775.1. Taxonomy (NCBI): domain Eukaryota; kingdom Viridiplantae; phylum Streptophyta; class Pinopsida; order Cupressales; family Taxaceae; genus Taxus; species Taxus wallichiana. Next base: position 869,260,186 of record CM031238.1, read on the forward strand.
CATTTTCCATCGATTCTTGGGAATTGTTTTCTTGCTATAATTTTTGACTCACTTCTGCTCGGTTTTGAGCGCTTCATTAGTCAAAGTTGCATGATTTTTGCACATTACGTGATTAAATTTTTAATTTTATAAACACACTACTTTATAAAGTGCTAGACTCTAGCGGGGTTCACGTCAATTTTGTAAACACGCTACTTTATAAAGTGTTGGATTCTCTTGAGGGTTCACTAGTACTCTTGGGTTTTTACATGCAGACGCATTATCATCCGAGTTTGACGTCTTGCATTTGTGCACCTTGCACTTTTGATTCCGCATCATGGAGGGTGCTCTTTCTAGACTTGAGCATCATAGGATCACTTTATAGCCTCCGCCACTTCTCACTGGGAGAGGGAACTATTCAGCTTGGCGTGCTTCTATGGAACATTACTTCGCTCATGAGTTTCTTTCACCCTTCACACTTGAGCTAGTTCCTGCACCCACCGATCATCATCATCCGGGGACTTCCTTGACACTTGCGACCATGTTTTTGGTCACTTAACGATGCATGTCTCTAGATCTCTTTGGTTTCACATGGCAGACTCAGATCCACCCCACCGTGTCTAGAGCATTCTTCAATCCCTCTATGGAGACCCTTCACATATTGTTTTCATTGTTGTTTCTGTTGATTCATTTGTTTCCTCTGTTTCTTCATGTGATTATAGTTCCACCGACACAAACTCGTTTGGTTCTACTTCGATGACGAGGATTTTGCACCTAGTTTTGATGTCGAAAGTACTACGAGAGGAATCTTCTCCTCCTTCTCTCACTATTCCGGAGAGTGTTGACACATCCCGCATCTCATCGATATTGAGTAATATCCTATTCAGTCTCGCATGGTCATCACACCCACCTCTTTTCCACCTTTAATGTGTGAGGCCATTTTCACTCCTTTACCTTCATTGGATGACTCATACCTATCGACATTGCTTTTCTATTTGTTGAGCCCCCTTATTGGGACGAGTATTTGCTTGACCTTAGTAATCTATTCACAGAAAGTACACTTGTGATGTACTACTGAGTTCCTCATCCATCTACAAGAATATCAAAGGAGTTCATCATGTCCATTGTTGGGAGTGCCCCTTATGGGACTCTTACCACTTCAAATTTTTGGAGACCTTCATTGATCCACCATTTCTTGTGGATCCATTTTCTATTATGGGGGATGTTTTGTTACCTTCACATCACTTGGAAATCCTTTCTACAAGTGTTCATCCTTCATACTCACTGACGTTCACGCACTCGTGACATTACCTTTGGTTCTTTCGCACTCACTTGCTAGAACTATGTCACACTTTCATGGACCAGACTCAGAGTTCTTTGTGTTGCCTTTAGTTTCCTTCATGGAGTGGGTAGAATTCCAAAACATCATTTTTTTCCTTCCTAAGGGTAGGCACATTATTTAGTGTAGATGGCTCTTCTTCAATCCAGAGGAAGAGGATCTCATCATTGACATTCTTTTGGGAGACCTCCAGAGCTAGCTCTGATTTCAGATCCATCCATGACATCTTTTGCATTTCTCTTGTCTCCCTCTTCTTCTCTCTTCTTCTTCTTTCTGAGAGATTTCCTCTTTGTACATGGGTACCTTTACATGCTCATCTATGGCTAGGACCCATCTTTGGAATCTTTCTTAGATTAGAGAGTGGACTTGTCTCTCTTTGGGGGAGTTTTTCCCATTGGGTTTTCTCCTTTTACTCCACGTTTCTAGAGTTTTCTTGTACATGGGTACTTCATGAGGTTTGTTATCGGGACCTACTTCTCCTTGTTTTCAACCATGTGTCCACCTAAGCTATGCTTCAGGGGGGTGTTTGTGTAGGATATTTACCATGTATATATTTTAAGTACATGGGATTCCTTCACATAGGTAATTTACTAGGCTTAGGTGTCCTAGGGTATCATTATGGCCTTACACGCATCATTGAGCATCATAGGAGTTACATTTGACCAAATATTTTGGGAACATAACTCCCACCTCTTGACAGACTACATTTTTGGGGGATTTACACACCCCACTACTATATGTACACTTTTCATTTGAACAATCGAATGGAGTATCGGATTTGAGCCATTTTCCCCTTAATACATGCACATTTCTCTCATGGGTGATTTATTGCTTCGATCTTAAAGATACATCATTTTTCAGTTGAGTGTAATTTTTGATGCTCACGGATTCCCTCTAGATCTTCATTATTCCTTCGACATGTGTTGAATCGTGCCCTAGGTGGCTCTTGTGCAAGATGTACTTGATAGCGAGCAATAGCTAGATGTAGAAAATGTAAGTATATGTGTACATGGAAAAATGAACTTCCCCTCATATGAAGTGTATGTAGAAGAATGGAGTCCTTCTCCCTTAAATCATATCTAGATGGATGCTTTGATGCTCTTGAAATTCCTTTGGATGTAACCTTAGATGATAGTAGTATATGCTTAGAGATTGGTCCTTTATTATGCTCACATAGCTTTGTATTTATATGATTCCCTTGTTTGAATTTCATATTTAACCACTGAAAGACCGACTCCATAAGAAAACAAGATGCCGAATAGTTTAAAAAGACCCAAAATATGCAAATAATATATAAAGAGGTCGGCATTGTCTAGAGGGGATGAGGGCACCTTGGCATTAGTGTTTTGGCTAGGTGCTAGTTTCCAAACTTACAAAAGATGAAGTATTGATAGTCATATTGAGGAATAGGGTGTGTAAGACCAAGAAAGAAAATGTTATCCAAAATTCACCCCTTGAGGTAATTTTGATAATGTGCCACAAATTCTTCAGTCCCGAGCAAGAAAAATTGATTCAAGGCCCAAAATTGTGTTTTTGGGGCCCCCTTGGCTTCTCTCTAACTTCCCATCAAAGGAAAAAATACAAGAAGTTAGGAAAAATTGAAAAATCCAAAAACAAAGTCGTAGGCTTGTTTTAAAGCATTGTGGTTCTGGAGGTTGCTAGTTGTACCATTGCGAGTTGTACAAAGGTTCTTCATACCAAGTTTGTGGCTGAAATACAAAGGAATTGACAAAGTCAGAAATTTTTGTCTCAGGTGGTCCGGGACGGTTGGGACATGCAAAGCCAAAATGGTCACAAAGCGGTGAAAATCGAAAAAGTGGAATTTTTTGTTTTGCATGGTCTAGGACAGCCAATACAAAATTATGCGTGGTACATGAATCGGCCGATTTTCCTGCAAGTCATTTAATTGCGGGTGGTGCAGAGATTTTCATTCGGGACAGTTGGGACAAAAGTACACGCGGGACGCGCAAAGGTGAAATCACCGCACAAGGAGCCAAGATAAGCCTGAATCATCTGATGTGGAAGAATGTGTCTAGGACAGCCGGGACACGCGGACCTGATTTTTCTGCAATACCCACAATTCAAAGAGAAAAGTCAAGTTTGACATCCCGAACTTCAAACATGACCATAACTTTTCACTCGAGCTCGATTTTCACAAAATTGGATTTTTTGGAATGTGCACAACGTCCTATATGTCAGTTAATGATTTTAGATATATTTAAATAAAAGAAACATATTCATCCCTAGTCATTTAATGCTCATTCTCACAAATGACAGAAAAACGCCCTCTTAGACCCAAAATAGCATTTTCGCACTCGAGAAGGCCATAACTTTTACATTTCTCAAAAAATCACACAAAATTGGTACCATTGGAATTGTAGCTCGATCCTAATGCATAGAAGTGAATAAATTCTATATTTGATGAGAAATTGATGGGGATTTTTCATAAAACGTGGCCAGGTTCATGACAGTGTTTTATTTGGTAGTTGGGAGTGCAATTAAGAGGCATGGTCATCATTTTTTCTCTGCTGCAACACCTAGGACAATATGGGGATCCTTTTACAAGTAACATAAAATAATTTCACTCCATTTAGTGCCTCTTACAAGTGGTTGAAGGATATATTTCGGATTTCCATTTTCCCCTTTTCTCTCTCTTCTCATTTTCCTATAAATTGGAGTGTTGGGCTCATTGTAAGGGGAGGTAGTTTTCTTGTAGAAAAGCTCTATAAATATTGCTTTGTAAAGCCAATGTACTGCAGGCCCTTATAGTGGACTCCTTGCATGGTGATCCAGGCCCTTATCTTGTAGCATTGAGTCAGTGCATATCATCAAGCAATAAAATATATGTTTGTGGATGCATCTTCCCCTGCTGTGTTTTCTTACATTCTTCTTACCCCTTCAACCTTGATTACAAGTGTATTGTGTCTATCTTTATGCTCTTACAAGGATCCATTATTATTGTGCATGTATGAAACATTTTTGTGAATGCATTTACGATTGTGGAGAACTATTATCACTCCTTCTAGTATGCACTTTACTCCTAGTTTTCACACATTGGAAGACTACTCTCACACCCTCCTTTTCTGGTGTATCACCGCTTTAGTGTAGGCTTTCATTTTATGCATTCTCTCTCCTTGGTCCCTTGGAAAGTTAGATTAGAATAGTTATTTTACCCTGCATTAGAGTAGATTGTGGCAGGTAGTTTAGGAGCAAGAACCAACTTTCTCTGGAGGTCTATCTCAAGTAGCAAGTCCCACAACTTGGAGATAGTACCCATGTTATCCAATCACACTGTGATTTCAAGTATATGCACTTGTGTAAACATAAGGGTGTTGTGATTCGGTGATAATAGAAACCAAAAAGAAAAAAAAAGGCCAAAGATAGTGTGGTCAATTAGTACTTTTCGAGCTTAGGAATTATATGAATAGTGGTATGTGATTAGGACCTAGAAATATACCCATGTGTGTTATTTAGTGTCTACACCAATGCATCAACATATGGTCTCAAATCTCTTCCAATTTCCCTCAACTCGATGTCCATCCATTTAGTAGATTCCTCATATTAAATTATGTGTTATCGTGGGCATCATTTTTATGTGTTGGCTATGTTAGGGAAGCGAGTTTAGATCCAACATGCTTGAAGTTTAATTTTTATTTATTTATATAGGGTTACTTATTATTTTCTTCATGAATTCCATCGTTAAAATTGGTGAGAAATCAACTTCTTCAACCTAGAGTAAGTACATCATATCTTAAATTAAGAAAACAAGGAATATCTTTCTATCCTATATAGCACACAATACAATTTGAATGGTTTATTTGTAAAATTCTCTCCTTGTAAATAAGAGAGAAACCTGCACTTTAAATCATTATAGATCTTATGGAGTATTAGTCTAAATTTTTGATTGGCACATAATTTAGCTATTTCTCATATGAAAAACCAATTTATGGACTCAATAATCAATGATTGTTCATGTATTAGATATTTTACTGCAATTAGTTGATCTTAAAGCTGAAAATTTGGGGATATAATGTGGTAGAAGAAGTAAGAACTTTCATGCTTGTTTGGCCAATGTCACCTCTATTTTAACACCATGAGAAAAATAATAAATCTCAAATGGTTACTTATCACTATGATAAAGAAACGAAATTATAATATTCAAACCCTTCAATGAATATGCCTCATCTCACCCTTGTGCTTCACTCGGCATCATCCTCACATAACAAAGTGTGCTTTAGGAATCTCAAATTTATCCTTCGACATAAATCATTATCAAATTTTCATTCAGATTTCAAGATAACCATGAGTCAATGTTTACATTTAGGATCCTCCGAGCTCGAAAACATATTGTGTTATGGAGCTTGTATTAAGTGTCATGATTCAAAATTCCAAATTTACATCTTCCTTGACTCACCCACTTATCCCCTTTGTATGCAAAAGTGCTAAATCATTTCATTTTTTTACCCTCCATAAGGTTATATCATGTCGAAAAGCATTTCCCTAAGGATCAACATATGATCTGGAATATCTTCCAATTTTCCTCAACCTATATCCATGCATTCAACAAATTCTTTCATTTAAATTTTTCACTCCTCAATTGGTTGTAATATTCAAACCGATGAACCAAATTATAATATTCAAACCAATCAAATGATTTATAATATTCAAGCTAAAATGTTCCCTATTTATAGCATTAGATGAGATAGAACACTGAAGGAAGGGATAACAAAGAACACAAAATATATATTTTATTTTTCCAATGCCCCAAAAATTAATTCCATTTATTGGCATTTCCAAATGGGAATCGTTTTTGCTATGAGTGACATGCATTGGGGTAATGGAAGGTTTATGTTTATTTTTGATGGTTATTGATGAATGCTAGCATAAGAAATGTTGATTAGGAAACCATAATCTCTACCTTAATGGCTAAAGTGAGACCCTATTTGTAAATGCACAAGAAATTAGTGAAATAAGAAACCTTTAACATAGTGTTTCCTATTTAACATATGAAAAGTTTGGAGTTTTAACACATGTATTTTTATATCTATATGTGGTGGCAAAGGATACTTTTCACTTTGGATGTAGAATGGGTGAATTGAATTTTTGACTCTTACATTCAAATATAATTGTTGCATATTTTTCCCTAACATCATTGACATATTTTTCGATATGTTGTTTTTCTATATGTTAGTTGTACAAATACGTTTACATCAAAAATAATTTCAAATCTAAAAACATTTAATATTATATATGGCTACTAATTATTTTCTACATGAATTTTGTGGCTATAATTTGTTAGAAACTACTTGCTTAAACATAGAATAATTACATCAAATCTTAAATTAAGAAAACAAGGATTGTCTTTCAAACTTGGATATTGCATGGTAAATTTTTGTAGTTTTATTTGTATTATTTCCTATTTGTAAATAAGACAACAATCCACACTCAACAACATAAGAAATCATATGGAGTCTCAGTCTATAAATTTTGACTAACACATATAATTTACCTATTTCTTATATGATGAACTGTTTGAAGTGATCAATTATAGATTATTATTGTTGCATTACATGTTTCCTATAATTACTCGAGATTAAAATTGAAAAGGGGATACAATATGATACATAAAGAAATAACCTTATTGCTTTCCAAAGAAATGTCACCTATATTTTACCTAGTGGGAATCTTTATTTCCTCCATCTTGGGTCATATTCATGCCTTTATGTCGTTATCTTGGGCTTGTTTTTCACCAATCATTAAAATATAAAATAATAAGCATGATACTTCACTTTGATGCACATAATTGAGCTTCAAGATCATTCCAATGATTTCCTCTTCACACTTAGACTTGAGTGATTCAATAAAATTTTAGGCTAAAACTAACATCTAGCTATGCAATCACGCCTTCTTCTTTTTCTTCCATGTCGATTTATATATGTCATATCCATATTAGGTAGTGTTTAGCAGACTTTTCATGTCTTTGAAATTTTTCAAGTGTTTAAAATACCATCGTCTTGTAATAGGAAGGGTTTTTAACCCATGGCATATTTTCCCATTCGAATTATGTTTCAAGTTTTTTCCTTTTTACCTATTATTAGACATGTGGAGTTAAATTTTTAGGGAGAAGTATAGTAAAACAATTGAAAATACCATACTCCCTTTGGATAACAAGTTTCAAGGAATATTGAATACTAAACTCAAATTTCAAAATGGATAGGATATTTCATATTTTTTATTTTGGGATATTTAAGTGCAAATTGCACTCATGTGAGCAATGCAAACGAGTTTGACATGACAAATTTGAGCATAAATAGCAGATATTATTTTGGTAGTTAAAATTTTAGCCACGTAATAGGTGTGGATATGGAGGTATTTAATTTTCATATTTTTATTTCTAACCTTCCATTCATATCTTTGTCTTATCTAACAAATTACACTTCATCCAATCAAAAACCTTAATGTTTTAAGGGAAAATAGGTGTGGGAGGCGGGGAAAATACCTTATAGTTTTGTTCTCCATTATTTACACATATCTCCCAACCATGTTTCCTATAGAATTGCACCAACATCACTACATGATCCCTCCTCTATGTGATAATTAGAGCATATTTTTTGGGTACACTTGATTTCACATAACTCAAATTCTATATCGAAACTTGTGCACAAAAGCATATTTTTTTATGATGATAGATGGTGATGATGATGACCCTATCATTGTCACATTTCATCATCAATTTATTATCTATAGACAAGCCATATTTCATTAACAACAAACTTACTCAACCTCCACTCAATTGGTTTCCTCTGTGTATATAGTTTGTAAGAATCTAACAAGGAAACTAAGGTACACAATATTTAATATAATGGTAGAGTGCATTTTGCCCATATAGTTGTGTTGAAATATGTTTCTCGCATGTTGTAATTTATATTGGCCTTTATTGCATCCTTTTTTTTAACATAAATGATGCAAAATGGGGGGTATGCGAGGTAGTGGAAAAGACCTCATAGTTCTTCCATCTACCTGCAAATAAATATCCCCTACATGTGTTTTGAAGAGCTTGATTTTGTATATCAAATATTATGAACATGAAATTTCTAAAGAAAATTTTAATTTGTTGATGATGATGAGTGAATCAATGTCATATTTTTACTACTCGACTCATATATGACATGAATTATCAAAGGCTTACATTTTCATTCTATTTGGTGATTGACATGTTGACATAACATCTCCACCTCCCGAATTCATTACCAACACCAATATAACCAAACAAATAATCTCAAATGGGTACATATTTCCATGATAAATATAACCAAAATTATAATATTGAATCCCTTCAACTCAATATGCTTTGTATCACCCTTGCCCTTCACTTTGTTTCATTCTCACATCAAATATAGTAGTTTCAAATAGCTTGACTTGATCATGTAAATTAAATTAATTTTTTATTTGCATTTTATTTTTGGATCCTTTGGAAAAAATATTTACGTGGAGAATCCTCCTTACTTCATTATGTTTTACATTATGGATATCATATTGAGTATCGCAACTCAAACATTTGAATTTATATCTTCCTCGACTCACCCAAGTTTTCCCTTTGCATGTGATGGTTAAATATTTTATTTTTCGTTATTCAAATCGATATATCATACAAGATATATGTGTCCCCATACATTGAAATATGGTTTGGCATCTCTTTCAATTTCCAATGATTGATCTCTATGCATTTAGATTTTTGTCCCATCAACTGATTGTACTCTTCAAATTGATAAAATATTATAGAATATTCACAACAACAAACAAAATTATAATATTTTAACTGAAATCTTCCCTATTTATAACCCGGGATAAGTTGTAACATCGAAGGAAAGCCCAAGAGTGCATGTAAAAATTAATTTCTCTCTTTTACCAATGCCTCAAACATCAAATACAATTACATGTATTTATAAACGAGTGTTTTAGTGGCTATGATTTAGATGCATCAAGGAAATGGAAGCTCAAGTTTTTTTCTTGGTGGCCATTTACAAGAAAACTTCATTATGGCTGTTGTGACGAGGAAAATCGTAATCACTACGTTAATAACTAAAAATCCCTAACCATAAATGTGCATAAAATTCATGACATAAAGAACCATCAATGTAGAATTTCCTAATCTAAAAATATAGATTTGAGCTTGAACATATGTATATTTCCCCATCTACAAGTGATGGTGAAGGATACTCCACACTATACCAAATTGGGCCACATATCCAAGTAAAATACTAATAGGTGCCAATTAAAGACCCACTAAAACTTTCCTTTATTGACATTGGTAGTATTTATTGACCAAAATTCTATTTTATATAAGATATATCCTTAGCATGTTACCTCAGCAAGTTGTCCACATCACCCCCTTTCTCCTTCAAGTGATTGACAATTTTTCTCCCACTATTCATATGTGTCAAGTCATAACAAATAAAAGTTTCAAGTTTGTTCTCCCCAACATTTTCCCCACCCATTTACTACTCCTTAAAACCACCTCTTCATCACCCATCTTTCTCATATAATATTTCCCTCCCTTAAGTTTAACATCATTGTCGCATTCCCTTTAGTGTCTCTATTATACCACTCTTGTGTGATTGCTAGTTTCTTTTCTTTCTTCATAGAATGTAAATATTTATTGTTTTGTATTTCTCTTTCATATTCTATACTACATTTTACCATCAACGTCAATGAAGATTAAAAAAGAATGGAAAAGAGAATAATTGCAAAATCAATAATGATATCAAATCCAAAATTTCATTATTAAATTTTTTATTCTTTTGTAAATTTTTATTATTATAAATAATAATAATAACAACATTTATAATTAATATCTTAATTATAAATCTATATCTATATTCTAATGTTACTGATTCAACAAACCCTATAATTTATAAGACTAAATATTATATAGCTATCGTATATGTTTATTTTGTTTTATTAAATATAATTTACTGCAATCATACAAATAAATAATAAGACATTTATTTGATGAAATAGTCCCTATATTAACAACAATAAAATAGTAAAACTATTCATAAAAAGGTAGGTGGTAACAAATCATGCCTCAACTCCAAACCGATACAAATGCACAAGAAACAAACATCAACGGCTTGCCGGAGCTAACCAATTCCATGATCACACTATTAAAAAGAATAAAAATAATTAGGCTGCAATTATGAAGAGAGTCAATGCAAGAGGGACTTTATCCTCAAGATTTCCCCACCCACCATTTGTAAGCTCTTTCCCATAGGGAATGTTATCCCTTCAAATGAAAATTGCTTATGTTTCATCCTTTTATTATTCGGATGTATTTTCCTACCCATCATATAGATAAATGACTAATGTCAAAGCAAAGGGAACTTTTTTCATTGGAGGAAGAATTGAGTTATGGTGGTGAGGTGGTCGTGAGCCCCTCTCCAAACAGAAAAAGGTTATGCGCAGACTATCCATAGTGAGGTGACAAGACCCCTTCATAATTATTGCATGTGGGGAAGTAAAAGCTACTACGCGACAATCTCTACCCCTTAAACAAGGATCCTAAGATACAATCCTACAAGGGTGGAGGAACATAGGCGATAGTGCATGGGGAATTTCTCGATGAATATGGCGGGGGTCTATAGGTGGGAAATTTCCATTTTAACCCTCCTCGTTTGGAATTAAATAAGAAATTCTATATTAGACACAATCATCACTTTCTTAAAATCTAAAAGATTACAATCAACAAAAAAACTAGGAAAAAGATATGAGTTTCTCTCTTTCCAAATGAAGAAAAATATGTACGTTTGAAAACATGTCATACTTGGGTGAAGGAAATGGGTAATCATGACCAATCCTATAACATAATATATTGCCATAGATTTGAAGAAACTTGTGCATAAAGCATCCAAGTGACGTCTTTATCTATTATGCTGATTTGTAGTTTTTTTGACGTTTAGTTGTTGTTTTTGTGTTGTTTAACATCGTTTGTGTATGTTTTTTTGGTCGCGTGCTTTGCGATAGTTGTGTCTTCATGTTCAACATTTTATTTTTGATCTATTAATTTGTTGTATTTGGATCTCGAGCCTTTTTGTAATGGAATAAAAAATATATATATTGCCATAGAAATGGATCAGATAAAAAGGATGAATGAAATCATGAATCCAAGCCCATATAGCTTTAACTTTGTGAAGAACTAAAAACACACACAAGAGTTTCGTAATTCCCACAAAAAAAGAAATGCAAATTTGGATCACCTAATTGAATAATCCTATGACATGCAAAATGAGAAAGTTTGGGCTCAAGATTGCAATACCAATAGAAGAGAATTTGTGTTTCTTGCGTCAAGTAGAAGAGAGTAAGGACCAAGAAGAGTTGAGTTTATCCGCAACAGAATCTTGGGAGACAACAATCCATAACATTTTCAATGAGAGTAATAAGGAAAATGGGTATCTAGAAACCATTTCTAGTCCTTCCACCATAGCCAAGAGGATATAACTCCAATTGTTTTATGACATGCCATCTATAATAGCATAAAGAATGCAAAGGTAGGATTCTCGATTGACAACTCCTAATAAGAATTTGACCTTAGCTTCTTAACAAGGCAGATCCCATATGAGATGTTGATTTGTAGATGTATTGTACCATGGGAATCTCTCATTCGTAATGTGTTATAATGTGCACTTAGGGAACCATTACAAGACGTATGTTGACGAAGGTAATGACTAGTGACTACCACATTGAATGAGTATTGACAAAGAGCCCATTTTCAATTCATCTTCATTCCATATCAATAAAGTTTTTATTTTCTCCCAAGATTTAAAAATATTTTTAATAACAAAAGAGCTCATGACTTTCACCAATGATTTAATGAAGACTAATTTCAGGGAATGTAAATGGTTCCAGGTCTTGCATCCTTGTAAGACACCCTCTAAAATGTTGTCGTGCAAAAGAATTCTCCATTTCTCCTGACATTTAGTAGCATAAACAATCCATTTGACACAGAGGGTAGTGCCCTAACAACCAACATGTAACATTTTAAGACAACCGGACTACATAGGCAGCCAACAAAAGTCCAAACCAATTGGATGAAAATCCTTGCCGAACTCCAAACTCATCCATAAAAATTCTCTCAGAAAATTCTCATATTTTCCTAAGAAGCTTGAGAAGGGGCCCAATAGGAAGAATGGTACACATACGTGGCCACAAAGACTTTGGAACAAATCTAACATTTGTCTACTAATGAGAGATGCTTTGTGATCCGGTATGACGACTTCTTTACTTTGTTGCAAAAGATGCAGTTGTGTACAGAAAATCTGTTCGGACTCCTCCATTATTATATTTATATATTTAAAATATAAGATTTCATTTAATTTAAATAACTATTATTTACATAAACAAAAAATTTAATAATAATATACAAAAGCGCTGATGCCTTCGTAATTGAATAGATAGTTCATAGGCTTGATATTAATTTAGTATTAATATTGTTGAGGGCTGGTGGTAGCGTTAACTGAACTACTCTACCACAAAAAAGACACGTTAAAACCTTGGGCAATGGCAATTTCGCTTCAATTATAATTCCTCAAGAATTTGATCGATGAGATATGGTTGAAATCTTAGATTTTATCGCTACGTCATTCTAGTTTAATACCTTTGAACTCTCTCGGTCAATGCAGTTTTAAAACTGGTAAAGTATTTTTATCTGCAATACGACATTAAAGTCCAAACGAATCAACCTACTAAAGTGTTGTATTCCTAACGTAAAAGAAAATGGCGTTCAGGAGATCGTCAGCGATAGTTTGGATGTCATGCCATCGAGTGACACTGAAAACACAAACTAGTAGAAATTTAAAACAAAACGTTGAGAAAAACAAAATGTCGAAAAGCAAAAATCTTGAAATTTAAGTATAGAGGCTTGTTATTCAAGTTCTTTGGCATTTTTTTTTTTTTTTTTTTTTGACATTATGTAAATATATTGGTTTTGGGGGCACCCCAATACCCTGTAGTTACAAATGGAGAAAAGATATAACAATGAGGAAAAGAAAATTAGCCTCTGCTAGTGGTAAAGAGGAACAACAAACAACATTAACACACCACCATCGGGAAGGAATCTGAAATGCATTTTAAGGGGAAAATTTGTACTTAACCTTTTCTTCTTCTTCTTTGCGAGAGTAGTCCAACCTTCATCATTTTTTGGATTTACATTTTCCTTAGTGTGAACCGGAATGACGATTTCAAAATTATCCTTGACCTCATGAGTATGATTCCCAAGAGGTAAGGAATTGATGTCCTTAGTAGCCGGAAGGAGCGTCAACATCCCATGAGAATTAGGACAAGGAAAGCCCTCCACAACCATTGGACTAGGCACATTTTTTTTTCACATAATCTGCCTATGAGTCACTTTCGGTGGAACATACAGGTGACTAGGATAAGAGTTATTCCACCAGGAAGATCTACTTTTCCTTTTAGTCTTTTTCTTGGCCATCACACAATAAATAGCTCTATGCCCCAAATAAAATCAAAGGCAATCCTTCATAATCAAGAGGTCTGGGTCTAGGATCTATTTTGAACCTTAAGTTCAATATTAGGAGAAAGGTTTTTGAGGTATCAAGCTCAACCAAACCAAGATGCGGGTATAGGTTGTATGAGTAAAATCGAGTGGTTTGGGAGTCGTTGGGTGTTTTCTAATCCATTCCCTAAGTATGGTGCAAATTATAAAAGCGTGGAACAAAGAAAATCTTAAAATAATGTAAAGTTTTACTCGATTATTTCATTTTTCGAATAAATGCCTCCTACTATTTCTACCATCAAATTTAATTCTCAAAATATTGCGGTGGCTACACGGGAAAAGAAAAAATTTGTTCCTACGTAAAACCAACAGTTCACATCATCCATTGAGCCTTAAGCAAGTAAATCTTAGAATTCCATGTAAGCCAAATGAAGTTTCTAACACCAAATCTTCAACTTCTAGTGTATATGACCTATTACAATAGTTAGGAACAACACATGCACATATATCTCTTATGGAGTTATTTAAGGTATCACCTAACTTCCAATAGATTCTTACTAATGCTCTTCATGAAGTGCGTGTTACAGATGATCTTAATTTCCAATAGTTTCAGTCATGATTTCTAACCTTTCACCAAACAATCCCATATATTCATTTTATCCTCAAGACTTGTTGAACCCAAATCTTCAAAACAATAACTCTTTATACATTGAAATGTACATAACCATCAATAAATTCATAAGAGTTCTCTTCGATTACGATACAACCCTAAACGGTTGTTTCATGAAAATGTTATGTTTTTCATGGTCATACGAAGAAAACTTAGGAACCAATGTTATAACCATTCATGGTTACATGATAAGAGTGAGCGAAAATCTCTACAACACCATTACCCTTTCCATACAAGTTGGCCCTCAGCTTCTCTAAACCCTCTATCATGTAGGTGATGTGGAAACATCATAAAATTTCATTCTACATAGACATTGGATACGAGATGATGTAAGATGTTCCGTTAGTGTAAAATCACAGCACCCCTAAATGTTTGCAACTAAATGGGTTGAGACTTTTAGTGTGATTGCATAACATGGAGCGTCTCTCAAAGTGTTGGACTATGAAATCAAGAGAGCTCTCCGGATGAAGGCAGTTCCTATTCCTCTATTCAGTGCACACATAAATTATTTGCAAAGGGTCTATTATGAAACCTATCCTAATTTTCCAAGGAGACAAGGTTAAGAAAATGTAGAAATTAAAACTAAACTAACAGAGGTGATGCACCAAAGGAATTTTGAACACCGACTTTGCTATCAAACACAGACCATTAAAATGTAATACAACCACTATGCACAGATAACCAATATTGTAATGAAAGATCAAATAAAGGAAATGAATACAAGAGAGGGTTGAAATCATCCACATACATGTATTATTGCTTCACAAATTGATACGAGCATTACAATGGACAAGAGGTAGAAAAATTATTTTACAGTCTTAATGAAGGTTCGGACTCCAAAAATTCGTCTATAGACCGAGAGAAGAATGGAGGTGCAAAAACAAAATGTCCAACCCTTTACAATGAGTCAAGCTCTTTCCTTTATAGATGTAACGAAGAGAGGAGAAGAAAAGAGGTGGGAAACCTGATTTGGAGCTTAGCTACCGGCCATCAATGTCGCTAGAAATCCACCCACAATATGTTAAGTCCGCCTCTACGTCTATTCGGCATATCGAAGAAGGAAGAATGATAGATAACATCAAATCCGATCTGGTTGTTGAAGCAATCAGATTGCATATTAATGGCATGAAGAAATTTTCCCATTTTCACCCACCTAACCTCATCAAAATTAATTTTTAGGTTTTCATGGCATAGATGAGGTCGAGACCTTTCCAATGGTACCAACTTTATTCAATTTCAGACCTTTGGATGAAAAGATATGCCCATTTGAGTGTTTGAGTCGAGATCCATACAAAAATGGTGAAAACCATCTTAGTAAAATAGGTCTGCGGGCCCAAAATTCACTTTGCACATTTTACACAAATTACAAAAGTCTGAAAACTACCCTGCAAACCCGTAATCCTCTTTTTCCCAAAAATCATCTTTGAGCCCGCTGATCTGCTTTTTCCATTTGGGTGAAAAGTCTCATTTGGGCCCACCAGCCTAATTTTGGCAAAGAAGCCCTCCAAGGCCCACCTTCCCACGTGTAATTTAGGCCTGACACATGGCTTCTTTGGGCGTCGGTGGAGGTGCGGCTTACTTTTAAACTTTATGCCTTTTCAAAACAAAAACCAAAAGGTTCAAATTGCCTCTAGCGATCCGCCTTCCGCTTTGACTTGAAACATGGCCACATGTAGAAGCTAGAAAGCGTTTGGGACCTCTTTTGGATTTTTTTTTTGAAGTTGCGCCGAAGAGACACGTGGATCCTTCCGCAGCTTTTCTCTCTGTTTCTTTGTGTTTTGACTACGGTCCTTTTCTTTGGCAGGGCCATACGTCGACCCAGACACATGGAGGGTAGTGCGCATTTGGGACCTGCTTCCAGATTTTTCCTTTTGAATTTACGTGGAGATGACACATGGAGGCCTTTATCGTGCCTTCCATACTTAGTCGATTAAAGTAGCTAGATCATTCCCCCTTTTTGAGCCTAGAACATGTGGAAGCTCCGCACTCGCTTGAGATTGGCCCTTGGTCCGCCCTTTTTGATTTGCACCGATGAGACACGTGGAGACTTCCACCGGTTCTTTATACTTAGTCAATGTAAGGGCCGACTGCCATTTGATTTACAGGTTGGACCCTGACCACGTGGAGGGATGGCACTAGTTTGAGTCTCTCGCTTGGGCTTTAAATTTTGAAATGGTGCTAAGCTGACACGTGGTTCTTTCCACTCGTTTGGAATTTTCAATAGCTGACTTTGTCCCTTTTTCAAACCTCAGGAAATGTGGAAGCTCTGCGCATGTTTGGGGTCTCCATTTTGATGTGCCCTTTTGGAATTGCGCCAAATAGATGTGTGGCACATTCCACGAGTCTCATTGTTTGGCCCCAAGTTGACTCATATGCGGCTAAGTCTCGAAAAATTTGAGTCTTTCCTGTTTTCCTCCTTTGAGCCTCTGGTTTATTTGACGTTGTTTACCTCCTTAGCTGACCTTGCTCCTCCATTTTCAAGTCCGCATGCAACCTAACTGTTGGATTTTAAGCATGGGCTCGCATGCAACGAAATCGACCTTTATATTTCTTCCCTGTGCAAGGGGTCGGGTTTGATCAATTTTTCTCGGGAGGGTGAAATTGGGATAATAGTTCCCTCCACCTTCCATCAATGCATTAAATTCCTATATAAAAAAAAGAGGTCTCTCGCTTGGAGACATGAAACCCTTCAAGACCTGTGAAATCTTCAAAGCAAGGTATAATAATGCTAAATACTATCCATCTATTGATAGATCTCGTTAAACCTCATGTTATCCCCATTGTTGAAACTTGCATTGACCCGAAACACTTCTATGCTCACATGCCTACATGCAATTAGCTCACAACCATCTATGTCCAAGACGTCACTCGAATTTAAATTTTCCCCTCAAGGTCTTGACGATCATACCCTTGAAAATTATTTTCATATTGGAAAACTCCCACCATCCCCTCATAGTTATGGATGACCTAATGCCCCCATTTACGGGAACCTCCAACTTATTATCTTTGAAATAGTCTTTGAAGGTGATACGAATTTTTTGAGAATGAATATTTTAAAGGCTCCAATAACTCTTGGATATATGAGTTCGAGATGGTTTAATTTTTGAATCTACCGACTATAAAAGGTGCACTAAATAATGAAGAATATGAATTGGAAATGTAAAGGAATTGGTGGACAAGAACAAGCATTCCCGATCCTGTCTTATGTAAAGTAAATCTCTACGATATGGTCTAGGATATGATACCTTTGAAAAGAGGCCTATAATATTTGATGTCTTGACTAGTGATGAGGACTCGAGACTCCAAAGTGAAACCAGCCCATACATACCCTCATCAAGAACCTTGTTGAAACATCTCTCTTGAAAATTTATCTATATATACCCTTGAAATCATCTACCCTTCTCGCATCAATCACGATCAACAATGTAAAATCTCCATGGACCTCTCTCGAGAATGATGTGACCATCGTGGATTCCCTCCGAAGTCAATACCATGTTCCCCTCGCACATCACAAGAATGGTTTTAATATAAACCTTAACACTATGGCATATTTCAAAAGGAATTTGAGTGCCCCAGTCCAAAAATAAAAAACAAAGTAAAAATAGAAAAAATCATATCTCACATAGTGAAAACCTTTACTAAGGTGCACGCGAGTAGAAAAAAATTGAAAAAGAGAAAAATAATGAAAACAAAAGGACACATATCCTAGCAAACAAATTTCCAAGGTCTTTGGAGAGTGGAGACTCTTATATGGAAATATCAGAAGATATACATAAACCTATGTCATCACTCCAAAAAAATGATACTTCTAAGTTATTAAAATAAGATACCACCACTATTAACATTTTTGATGATGATCAACCTCAATTGTTGCATGTTTATGAGAACCTATCAAAGACAAGAAATTAAATAATTCACGGTTCTTCTCTAGGATTTTTAGGATCTATTTTCTTTTTCATAAAAAGTTATACCAATCTTGGACCATTCCCTTGTGGTCCATCACCTTCATGGGTTCACTCGGATGCAAAACACAACCAAAAGTTACACAAAATGCATCTTAAGGTCAAATTACTTACTAAGGAAAAAAATCCAAAAATTTCCAGAAGTTAGTTTCATATGGTCCATAGACTATTCTGAATGGATTTCTACCATGGTACTTATTACTGAGAAAATTCCTCAAATTCAGATTTGTAGTGATTTTCTCGACATCAACAAATTCTTTCCTAAGGATGACTTACCTCTTCATAATATTGACATGATTGTTGATTCTACAACTAGACATGAGATGTTATCTCTGATGGATGGTTTGTCAGGGTATAATCATATTCATATGGTTGAAAAATATCAACACAAAACAACATTCAAAACCCCATGGGGAAATTCTATTAAAAGGTAATGCATTTTGGCCTTAAGAACATAGGTGCAACATATAAACATGTAATGACTATTATTTTTCATGACCTCCTTCATGACATCATGGAGAACTATGTTGATGACATACTTGCCAAATCAAAAACAACATCCAATCACCAATCCATTGTTCGGTGTATCTTCGAATGATTAAGAGAATATAAGGTTCACCTTAATCCTAAAAAGTGTGTCTTTTGTGTCACTTCAGCAAAACATTTTGGATTGATTATCTCATAAAGGGTAATTGAAGTGGACCCTACCAAAATAAATTCGATGATGGACATGCAACCTACACATAATCTCTATCAACTATGAGGGTTATAAGGAAATAGTAAATCTATTTAGCGCTTTAGTTCTCATCTTTCGAGATAAGTGCCATCATTTCATTCAACTACTAAAAAATGATGTGGCAGCATAACTCATGGAGACCATAACTTTTGATTTGACTATTGGATTGTCTTGAAATTTTACAAGGTGGTAGATTTACATTAGTACTATGCTAGGGTGAACTTTTCATGTAAGGTTTTGGCCATTTTGGCACATTTTGGGCCCGAACTCCTTCATCTAGTGGCCTAAAATTGGCTCGAATATGTTTTTCACTTTTGACTAGGTCTTAGAACTTTAATAACTTTTGTTTTACTTATTAGAATAATTCAAAATTTCACGCAAACCTTAATTTATGAAGGCATATTTGGCACATAAATTTTGGAACCATCTAAGTTCTTTTGCTAGTAGGTAATTTTTGGCATTTTAGGTTTTTTTAGATTAGACGTGAAATAAAAGGATCATTGTAGTGATATAAAATATTAGTGTGGATTCCAGAATAAGAAGAAAGCCATTTTGAAACTCTTGTTTTTATTTGCAAAGATTTTTATGTATATTTTGGAGGTATTTCAACCTCTTGCACTGGATTCACATAAATT
Source organism: Taxus wallichiana var. yunnanensis (assembly GCA_018340775.1). NCBI lineage: Eukaryota > Viridiplantae > Streptophyta > Pinopsida > Cupressales > Taxaceae > Taxus > Taxus wallichiana. Next base: position 869,280,018 of record CM031238.1, read on the forward strand.
GGTGTCGAGCTGGATTTTTATCTTGCTTAAAATAGTTAACATAACATATTACATTTTTCTTTGTAATTGTTTCCTCTATTGTATAAAATCATGGCTATATGAGGGAGGGGAGGTTATGCTAAGATGAGTAGGCATATGGAGGAGCTACAGAGACAAGTTGTTAAGCTCACAAGAGAAATTACCCTCCTTAGAAGGAGACATGCAAATGGGGATGCAAACCTAGATAGTGATACTGAAGAAGTACCTCCATTAATGAATGAAGGAGGAAATGAAGAATAAAATGAGAGAGATGAAGAAACATTGAATGAGATACCATTTGAGGAGATATTGATCCAAGATTTAGAGGGAAAGAATGACAACATCAAGATTAATGTTCCTGATTATGGTGGAGGGTTACGACCAAAGGAGATGATTGACTTGTTGAATCGCATGGAAAAATTCTTTGAGTGGAAAACCCTTTCAGAGGAGAATAAGGTTAATTTTTCATGCAATAAGTTAGTTGTACATGCCTTGATTTGGTGGGATCACCTACAAAATGAAAGACAAAGGAATGGAAAAGGAAAGATCCAAAGCTGGAATGAAATGGTAAAGAAGTGAAAGAAAAGTTTCTTCCGTAGATTATGCTCGAGAAACTCTTTCAAAGGTTTGAAAACCTAAGACAAAAGGATCTAAGCATTGAGGATTATACCAATGAATTTTACAAGTTGTTAATCAAGTTAAACAACAAGGGTATGATGAAAATAAGGCTACACAATATATAAATGGATTGAGTTACATCATTCAAAATGAGTTGATTATGTTACGGATCCATAGCCTAAATGATGCTTATCAACTCGCATTAAGGGAAGAAGAACATAACAAGAGGTATAATTTTAGAAGAGTTGTGAAAAGAGGGCCATCTTCATCTCCTATGAGAGGTAGGGGTAGTTTTGAATCTACAAAAGGTGAATCCTCTAATGCGGAAGGGTATGAAGATTCTAGTCAAAGCCATGGAAACTACCAAAGAGGTAGAGGGTTTGAGAGGGGAAGATGTTATAATGGAGGAAACATATGGAATAGTCCCCAAAGGAAATATACATGTTACACATTTGGTGAAGAGTGTCACAAAGCCTTTGAGTATCCACACTATCCTACACAAGATAGATGGAAAGGAGAACAACCATGAGTAAATCTGGTGGAAGATGAAGAGGAAGAAGAAATGGAGGTTATTGTAGAATAGGGTGAAACCCTCATGGTAAGGAGGATGATGATTGTACCAAGGAAAGAGAAAGAACAAGATGTTGTTGGTGTTGATTCGTGGTTGCAAAAAAAAATATTTCGAACAAGATGAACCTCTACGGAGGAATGGTATGTAAAATTATTATTGATGGTGGTAGTTGTGAAAATATGGTTTCGAGTGTGATGGTTGATAAACTCAATTTGAAATGTGAGAAGCACCCATATCCCTATCATATATCGTGGTTCAAGAAAGGGAATGATGTAACCATAGATAAAAGATGCCTTATAATGTTTTCCATTAGGAATAACTACAAGGATGAGGTATGGTGTGATGGTATGCCAATGGATGCATGCCATATATTACTTGGGGAGGCCTTGGCAATACGATAGGAAGGTTACACATGATGGAAGAAAAAAACATATACCTTTTGGAAGGATGGTGTAAAGGTGGTGTTGTTATCCTTCAAGGAAGAAGAAAAGATTGAGGGCTTATTGGATACAAAAGAGTTTGTTACGGAAATGGAAGAAGTTGGATTTGGTGTTATGTATTGATGTCAAAGAAGGTGTAAATAGAGGATGTTAATATACATGTTTCTATGGTAAAGGTATTAAAATAATACAAAGATGCCATACCAAATGAGCTACTGGATGGGTTACCTCCTAAGAGAGATATTCAAAACCATATTGATTTGATCCAGGATCGGCCCTTCCAAAACGGAAGCCTATCGGATGAGTCGAAATAGAATTAAGAGTTGAATAGACAAGTGACAAATATAATACAGTAAAGGATTAGTGAGAGAAAGCATGAGTCCATGTGCAACCCCAACTCTATGAATCCAAAAATATGGAGACTTGAGAATGTGTGTAGATAATGGGGCCATAAATAAGATCACAATTAAGTATTGTTCCCCAATTCCAAGATTCGATAATATGATGGATGTGCTAGATGGAGCCTGATATTTTAGAAAGATTGACTTGTAGAGTGGGTACTACCATATCTAGATCCGTGAAGGAGATGAATGGAAAACGACTTTCAAAATAAAAGAAGGGTTGTACAAGTAGATTGTCATGCCATTTGGGGTATCCAATGCACCCATTGCATTCATGAGGCTCATGAACATCTTAAGTCCGAGAATACAATGGTAAGTTTATTGTGGTCTATTTTGATGATATTATGATATTTAGTAAGACAAAGTGGAAGAACACGTGTTTCATATGAAATTGGTGTTAGACTTGTTATGTAAAGATATTCTTTATACAAACTTAAAGAAGTGTAGATTTCTTTAGAAGATTCTAGTTTTTTTAGGGGTTTGTGATATCGGAGGATGGATGAGGAAAAAGTAAAGACAATTTTGGAATGGCCTATTCTAAGGAATGTGACAAGATTCAAAGTTTTCATGGATTGGAAACTTTTAATAGGAAATTCATCAGAATTTTAGTAGCATTGTTGCACCCATAAAAAAGTGTATAAAAGGAAGGCGAGTATGAATGGAATAAGGTAGTAACATATATTTTTGAGTCTATGAACAAGAAAGTGTTAGAAGCACTGATTTGGTATTGCAATATTTTAGCAAGGTCTTCGAGGTTGACTGTGATGCCTCACATGTAGGGATTGGAGATGTACTGAGTCAAGAAGGACGACTTGTAGCATTCTTCAATGAAAATATAAATGAATTCAAGAGGAAATATTCTACTTATGATGTGGAATTTTATGCTATTGTTCAAGCATTAAGGCACTAGAGATATTACTTGGTAGAAAAGGAATTTGTTCTCTTCATTGACCATGAAGGATTGAGGTATGTAAAAATACAAAAGAAACTAAATAGTAGGCATGCAAAATGGGTTTCATTTTTGCAAGAATATACTTTTATCTTAAAGCACAAGTCGGGTAAGTAGAATCAAGTTGAAGATGCCTTGATTCAAAGATGCAACACTTTTGACAACAATGGAAAATGAATTAGTAGTGTTTGAGGTAGTTAAGGAATTGTATGAAGGTGATCTAGATTTTGGTGATGTTGTGAGACAACTTAAGGATCCTTTAGTAGGTAGTGGTTATTTTGATTATTTGATGCAGGATGGTTATTTGTTCAGGGGGAAACAATTGTGCATCCCTATTGGTTCAATGAGAGAAAATATTATAAGAAAATTACATTGTGGGGGTTGGTTAGACACTTTTGTATAAGTAAGAAAATTTCTCTTGTTGTAGAAAATTATTATTGGCCAAAGGTAAAGAGGTACATAAGTAGGATTGTAGTAAGATGTAGAGTGTGCCAAATGGTTAAGGGCCATGCAAAGAATACTAGGTTGTATATGCCATTACATGTCCATATAGGGCCATGGGTTGATTTGAGTATGGATTTTGTGTTAGGACTTCCTAACACACAATGAGGGAATGATTATATATTTGTTGTGGTTGATAGATTATCTAAGATGGCACATTTCATTTCTTGTAAAATAACTAATGATGCTTCCAGAGTTGCAGATTTGTTTTTTTAGAAGTGGTTAGATTGCATTGAGTTCTAAGAATGATCACTTCAAATTGGGACACGAAGTTTTTGATTCACTTTTGGAAGACTCTCAGAGGAAAACGGGGACAAAACTACAATTTTGTAGTGCATATCAATCCCAGATCGATGGGAAAATAAAATTAGTGAACATAAGCTTGGGAAATCTCCTACGTTGCATAGTTGGAGATAAGCCAAAACATTGGGACTTAGCTTTACCATAAGCTGAGTTTGCATATAATAGCTCAAGAAATGAAGTCAATAGGGAGGTCTCATTTCCAGATTTTATATGGTAGGAATTGCAAGGGGTCTTAGATCTGATTGTGCTACCCAGTGAAGATAAAACTAGTGATGATGTAAAAGCATTTAAAGAACACATTCCACAGCTATAGGATGAAGTGAGGGAAAAGATAAAAGTGAGTAATGCATGGTATAAAGATGTTACGGATGCTAGTAGGAGAGTAAGTGTATTGTAATAAGGATATATGGTGATGGTTCATCTTATAAAGGAGAGGTTTCCAAAAGGGACATATAATAAACTCAAGTATAAGAAGATTAAGCCATATGGGATTCTCAAGAAAATAATTGATAATGCCTACAAGGTGGAGCTACCTAAAAACTTTGCTATCTCACCAATTTTAAATTTTTCTAACTTATATAATTTTCTAGGTCATGATCAAAATGTCTCGGAGGAGGAATAAATAAACTAGGAGTAGCAGATGTTGAAGAAGAAAAAGAAAAGGGTAATGTGTGTCTTGGACCATAAGACAGTCACTACTAGACATGGGAGCTACAACAGATATTTGGTACAGTGGAAAGGTTTACAAGAACAAGAAAATACTTAGATTATTTAGTGGGAATTGAAGAATATTCATGAATAAAAATTAGATTAATTTCGTCAATTGAATTCGCAAGAGCTGAATTCTTTTCAACCAGGGGAAAATGATGCGGGAGCATAACTTGCGAAGACCATAACTTTTGGTCTAACCGTCGGATCATATTGAAATTTTACGAGGTAGTAGATATACAGCAGTAATATTCTAGGGTCAACTTTTACTTCAAGGTTGTTGCCTTTTTGGCACATTTTCGAGGCCCGATTCCTTAATCTGGTGGCACGAAATTGGCTCCGAGCATTTTTTACACTTTTGACTAGGTCTTAGAATTTTAATAACTTTTGTTGTAATTATTAGAATGAGTCAAAATTTTGCATGAGCATTAATTTATTAAGGAATATTTGGCATGAAAATTTTGGGGCTCATATGAGTTGTTTTGCTAGTCGGTAATTTTTGGCATTTTAGCATTTTTAGAGTAGACGTCAAATAAAATGAGGATTTTAATGATGTAAAATATTAGTGTGGATTCTAGAATGAGAAGAAATCTATTTTAAAATTCGTGGTTTTTATTTGGAAATAATTTTATGTGTGTTTTGGAGGTATTTCAACCTCTTGCAGCTAGATTCACATAAAAAATAATGCCCAACTTAGGAGGATGCAAGAATTCTAAGACTCTTTCACCCGCCTAAAAGAGTACATGTCAAATCCACTACTTCTTATGCCACCAATCCAAGATAAACTTATGTTGTTGTACATTTATGTAATAGAAAATGCCATTGGGGCATTATCGGCACAACCCAATGATAAGGAAAAGAGAAAGTAGTATGCTACTTGAGAAGAACTCTTTTCAAACATGAAATCAAATAATCACATGTTGAGAAAGTTTTTTTATGTAGTCACGTTGACATTTTAAAAGTTGCGAAATTACTTGTTAAAACATACTACTAAACTTGTCACCAAAATTTATTCTCTCAAGCATCTCGCTATCAAGACAAGTTATTAAAGGATGGATGTCCTGGAATTATTCTACTTCTAATTGATTTATGAATTGAATTTATTAATCAAAATGAAATCAAAGTGCAAACAATATAAAATCAACTAGCTAGAGTGCCACTACAAAGTTCTCAAATGTTACATTTTGAATTCCTAAATGAATATCTCATTTGTACATAAACACAAGATATCTTCATCAAGTTTATTATTTAATGGTTCTTTGCAACGTACATAGCTCAGAGATAGATTCGTATTATGCAAACCTATTGGGGATGTTATGCCTAAGTCATATCGCATTAGATTTCCTTGTAAAAATATTGTTTTTGAGTATGAAGCACTAAAACTAGCCTTGATTTTCTATTTCAATGTGAAAGCAAGATTTGAAAGTCTTCGGTGACTCTCTTCTAATCATCAAGTACGTAAATGCTGAATATCAAGTTAAAGAGTATAAGCTCATCCCATATAAAAACATAGTTGATAGACTAAATGGGTATTTTTGGATTAACACATTTGAGCAATTTCCTTGTTTTCGAATAAAGGAGCGGATGAAATTGCAACTACAACATCCATTCTTGAGTATTTACAACAAATCAAGTCACAACGATTTTATCTTGGAACATCTTCTCGGTGCCTACATATGGTTTTCTAGTCTCTACCATGGTATGTGAAATTGTTGGTCTTGAAAAAGTTGGTATCACGATATTTATACCTTCATATAATTCAAAACCTATCCTCCACATATGGATTACGCCAACTAAATATCCTAATCTCGATGTGCTTAATGTTATACCATCCTTGCCTTGACACTCTATATCGAAGAGGATATGATAGGAATATCTTAAAATGCATCAACAAATACAAATTTAATCAGACACTAGTTGAGGTACATTCGACATTTTTGTCTTACACACAAGTAGAATGGTTCTAGTAAATAAAATAACACACATTGGCTACTACTAGCCTACCATGGAGACTCGATGCATGTAACATTTTTTAAGTGAAAAGTGTTTCAATGAAATGGTAATATAATACACACACCTTCCCATGCTATGCAACCTATCACTTCACCTTGGACTTTATCTTAATAGCGAGATCAACTTTTTCAAGAAATTAAATTCCACCTCCTCTGATGGCCATACCTTCATAATAATTTCCGCTAAATATTTCACTAAGTGGATTGAGGTTATGCCTCTTACCTACGTCAATGGATGTAATATTACAATGTTCATTTTCATCCCTATAATTTTGAATTTTTGTATTCCCACTATCATTTTAACCGACGATGGTACCTCATTCAAAAATAAAATATGTCAAATCATTATCCAAGACATATCATATCGGCCCCAATTGGAAACTCCCTATTACTTGAATTTCAATGACCAAAGTGCAAAGATTATAATAACACTATCAAATCCATACTAGAAAATACAATTGATAAACATGGTCACAATTGGCATATGCAATTGTATCCCGCCCTCTTGGTGTACCATACATCATTCCACACTCCAATGGAGCCACCCCTTTTCCCCCGGTATATTGATCTAAAGCCATAATACTTGGAAATCCTTTGTTTCATCCCTTTTTCTCATCTTCTTATATTATATTTCACACCATGTTTCCAAAAATATTTCGTCACTTGCACCATGTTTGATATGGTTGGGAAAAGTTTTCATTCATCCTTAGCATGCAAGTGAAATCAAAAACACCAAAACATTCAAATAAGTTTTCAAAATCCCAAAACATTCAATTATGTTTTCAAAACACTAAAACACATTCAAATATGTTTTAAAAACACTAAGAACATTCAAATATTTTTTCAAAAGCGCAAAAACATTGAGATATCTCCAAAAACCAAAAATAGTGTAAAAGCGATATAAACCATATACATCACATCAATCAAAACAATTAAAACACAAAAGAACATTCAGGAAATGTTCTACAAAAGATTAGAAGATGAATAACTAGTTCACCAATCTTTGCATCTGATGGCAAACATACTAATCATTCCATATCATCTTCACTTTTCTTGCATGCATCAGTATATCCATGCTCGAGGAAAAATCAATCATGTAACCCTTTGTAATATAACTTTTCTTCGTGGAACAGCTTAGATTCAACCCAATATAGATAAATTCAATCCTCTTACATTTATAATGCATCGCTTGAGGAAATTTGAATCTATATATTCTTCATGTTGGAACACATTATGGGTGTCTTTGGATGTTTTTGATAACACCCCAAGCTTTTGCAACATGACTATCTAATAAAGGCTAACACCATAGTAGCCTAGATCCAAACTTAAGTTTAAGAATGAAACATCATGAACAAAGCTTAAAATAATGGACCAATGTAAGCTAAATGAAATTAAATATCGAGTCTACAAGAATTTTTACTATGTGAGATGATTAATAATTAACATAGACCTAATTATATCTAAGGGAAATCAAATTATGGTTGTTGCTACTCCACAAATGGTGAGAGGATCTCTCTAAAAATGGCTACAAGGCCATATTAGATATCCCTCTACTAACCAACATGAAGATTGGATGCAAATATTGAGCAAGCTAATCCAAGAAGGAAGTAAGGCTCTTAATCATATTTCTTATATGATATACTAATCAAAGTATGGTGTAAAGTGTAAACATATATGTGAGTTCCTTTATATAGCTTTCTATTTGGGGAAATCTTGCATCTTGGTGCATGTAGGACTAAAGAAATAAAGTAGATTAAGGCTTGTTAATCATGATTAGTGAAATTAACAAGTGATTAGCATGTGAGGAGCCTTAATTGACCAATTAGGACCAATTAAGAGGCTAGGATAAGATTTTGAAGCCTTCTGAGATGTTTTGGAGGGAAGAGGGGTGATTTTGAATGGTTGGAAGAGGGGTAGTTAACCAATAATAGGGTTTATTTATGAAGTACAAAGGTAAATAGTATTAATTTTCTAATAATCGCTAATTACTTGCTCGGAAGAGGATAATATCTAGTGATGTGTTGTCAATTGACATCTAGAATGTGATAGAGGTTAGTTAATAAACAAAGCATAGTTAATTAACCAAAATAGAGGGTAACATTAGTTAATTAGGGAAAATAGTGTGAATGAGAGTAATTAGTGCACTTTTATCAATACACCTAAGTGGATTTTACGTGCCTACACCCGTAATCCTCTTTTGTTGTTTCTTTAAGAAGACACTTGTTCAAATATTTCCCTCTTTAACAATGCCATTTCATTTACTAATTTCTATAAGAACAGATCTGTTCTCTCATCCTTAGGATTTTGGGCTTTACCCTTTGAGGGATTATTTATCTTTCCAAAGAGGAAGAGATTGTCATCAAATTCAATGGACATTCTTTGCGCTTATGCAAGATTCCTTGGTTGGAATCTTCGTAGGAATAATCCTACCTCGGTGATTGAGCATTAATGAAGAATCTCTTAACGTTTTTTTAGATGGTGAATCATCTTTTGGTATCCTATGGAGTAACCGGTTGAAACAAGCCATGAATTATCTCATAGTTTCATTTGCTCCTTTCTTCATTTGTGCCAATTGAACAAGGATATCTTGACAGTCCTCAGTAGATTTGAATCTTTCCTTGAAATTACTTTTGATGTCATTCCAACAAGTGATGGATCGGGCAGGAAGGAGGTAGAACCATTTTGTTACTTTTTCTTGGAGAGATTCCACGAACAACCTTACAAAAATGTCTTCATGTTCGACTCCAAGAATAACATATGATGTGGTGCGAGGTGGTTATGTGTTCTTCATGATGTTGTGTGTCATCACCTTTGAACTTTGCAAATTTCTTATGGGAAATTGTTGGTAGCTTGTTAAGAGGGGGTTTAATAGCAAGTGAGTCTATCTTTCTTCCCCATAGAACAATGGGTAGAGGTATTTATAATTCGTTTTCCATTTTTGTTTTTATTTCCAATTCGGCTCTTGCGTCTATAAATTATTCTTATGGTTATCATTCTTCTTCACTCGGAACTCAATGCTCAATGGTGGTTCAAAAATAGGAGAATTTACGGGGAAGTATCTTGAAGTTTGAATATGATTTTTATGGGTACTACTTGAATATTTAGATTGATATGAAGCTTGAGAAAATTAGTTAGGGATATCCCTGATTTATTCTTGCTTATTTTATAAAGCCTCAAAATTGGAATGATCAACACCTCTCAACCTGGTATATATTCCTTCATCTAGTATTAGGAAATATTGAAATAGGAGTATGAACAAACACTTGTGGAATAGGAATGGTCACTTGCATAGGAAACTGATCATGTGTCTTTCAACAATGGATTTCAAGAACATTTTTTTTTTTTTTTTTTTCAAATATTTGTTTTTTTAAAAAATTTTGGAAAACAAAAATTTGGATTTTCAGACCTTGTGGTTGTATTTTAGGTACGAGATGCTACTAAGTATGCCCCTCGGTGGGTGCCAAAAATGTTGGCGAGAAACATTTTTGGGTGGAAAAATCTGTGGGTTTCTTCCCAACACTCTAGGAATTTAACTCCTTATACTTGTGTAGTGTGGCTCCGTGTTTATATCTGACCGATGTGCGTTGTGCTTTGTAAAATCACAAAGACACCTCCGAATGTCTACAAATCTATGGGTTGAGAATCTCAATGTGATTTCATAACATGGAGTTACTCCCAAAGTGTGGGACTTTGTGAATCGAGAGAGCTCTCCAGGATGAAGGTCGGTTCTATTCCTCTATTCAGGTGCACACATTCATGTTGCGGATGGTCTATTCTAAAACCTACTCTAACTTGCCAAAGAAACAAGGTTAAGGAGATGCAAGAAATAAAACCTAAACTAACAAGGATGATGCACCAAAGGAATGCTAAACACCTTCTTTTCCATTAAACACAAACCATAAAAAATGTAATACAACCATCATGCACAAATAACCAAGATTGCAATGAGAGATCAGGAAGATACAATAAACATAAGAGAGGGTTTTAATCATCCACAGACTTATAATATTGCTCCAAAGATTTGATACAGTCCATTATAATGGCCAAGAGGCAAGATTACATTTACAATTTGAATGGGAGGTTTGAGCTCCACAAATCCACTTTTAGAAAGAGAGAAGGGAGGGTGCAAAACAAAAATGTCCGACCTCTAGAAAAATGCCCCTCCTTACAATATATAGGAAGAATTAAAGGAGGAGATAGAAGAAATCTGAATTCTTGTACAACCACCCCAAAAGAGCAAGGGATTCGCTTCGCAACAATGGTGGTTTTCACTGTAAAACCCATGCCTCCATTACCATTCCTTGTTGGGCAAGAAAGGAAACCCATACTTCATTATGGTGGTAGGTGAGAATCCTAAAAACCTTGGAAATGGTAGACTATATTTTTCATTATGGAGGTAGGTGAGGAGCAGAGCGTTTAGAGCTTTCCCAAAAGTCCTCTATTGCTGAAATCGAGCTTTGAATCAAAAGTTATGATCATCTCGAAGGTTAGGGTCAAGTGTTCCATGCGGGTTCACAATATTTAAAGAATCTATCCAAACAAGATCCATGTGGCAGCCTCACGTGTCTTAATATTTCACCCCATCATTTCACTCTTGAAGTTGCATTGATTGGACACTTGGCATCATCCACATGTCCGCTTTAAATTTCTTTTTTGGCTAAGTCCCTCATCTTTGGCAAAGAGTAACTACATCAAACCATGATCTAGACACGTGGACATCCCACACTCATTTGGGACCTACCTTTTGGGTCTTACCTTTGAAGTTGCATTGAACTAACACGTGGTGCTTTTTGGTGGCTCTATTTCTTTGCTTTGAATTTTCAACAGACGATGTAACTTTCTCGGGCCCTAGACATGTGGAGAACTGCGCATGTTTGGGGATCCCTCTTTGGACTTTACCTTTGAAGGTGCGCCGATGAGACACGTGGAGGATCCCGCTAGATTTTAGAATTCTCAATTGGCCGGTTCTACCTTTTTAGGCTCTAAACACATGGAGAGCATGTGCTCACTTTTGGGACCTACCTTTGGATTTTACATTTTGAAGTTACACCGATGAGGATCGTGGAGGCTTCTACTAGCTTCTTTTTCTTTTGCTTTCGGTTTTTGGGATTGTGCACCAAGCTAACATGGAAGCTTCTACTAACCATTTTTGTACTTAGCCAATTCAGTTCTTGAGTGAACACTACCTGCTTCATTCCTTTGGGTGAGTAAAGGGCCCCACTATTTATAATGCCAAAACCCATTTTCGGGTAGGACCATTGTAGTTAGCCTAAAGTTACGATGGTGGGATACTTGGCATTATCCGCAAGCCTGCTATGTGCTAAGATCAATGTGGGGGTCAAGTGCATCCCACGGCGTCTCCACTTTTTTGCACCTTTTGAAAATGTGAAGAGTTGGCATATGGAACCTTCATGATTTTTGCTTCGCTTTGGGTTGGATTGCTCCGGGCTTAATCTTCTTCAACATTTCCATGGTCATTCATCTTTCAACCTTGCCTCTCCATTTTCGAGCCCACCTGTCACTTGATTTTTTTGGATCGAATGTGATCGCATCGTATGACTATCCAACCTCTCCATTTCTCCTATGCAAGGTTTTTTCGATCAATTTTTCCCGAGGGAAAAATTGGATAACAATTTGGTGACTCACGGGGTCACTTGCCTACTAGGTGGAAAGATCAATTGCCTTGTTGCATCCATTGGGCATGGAGTCACGAATGATAGCCTGATATCGATCTCATGCTTGAAACCGAGAACTTGATTGCTTCCACTACCGATCCGGAACATGCCTCGCTATTTACACTCTTAATTCTCATAAGAAAATCTTGAAGGTGAGATTTTGAGAGTAGAAAATTTTATTGACCTAGAGCTTTCACCTATTTCTGAAATGGATTTCTACAACATTCACCTGGAGGCATATTGAATGCACAATGATACAACCCTAGAGTAACAAAACTTTGCCGAAGAACTTATGGAAACTGAAACCTAACTACAACAAGATAATGTACACATGCACTTAGAGGAATTAAAATCCTAGGCTAATATTTACAAGGGTGAAACCTTCCTTTTCAATAGCAATGTTTAAGGTAGATTCCATTAATAAGAATCGAATTTCTTCTCCATCCAATGTAGAAAATTGGAAGGAATTGCTACTTTTACATCCTGTGACCATGTAGGGGCCACTCCAAATGGCATCAAAATTAGAATGCCTTCCTAGTTTTTCTCGATCTGCATCCCACTTCAGAACTAAGTCCCCTTCCTGAAAGGTCCTTGCTCTTGCTTTCTTGTCAAACCATCTCTTAATTAAGGCTTGATCCTTTTCCATTGTTTGAACTGCATGTTCCCTGAGTCTCTTCCAATTCCATCAGCTCTATATACCTAGCCTAAATTGGTTAAAAATACGACAACTCCAACTTCTTCATGAGCTCCAATGCAAGTAGCTCTAATGATATAGGAAACACTGCTTCTTTCCCATAGACTAACTTGTAGGGAGAATTACCTTTTGACCTCTTTGGTGTGATTTTGTTAGCCCATAATGCTGATTTGAGCTTGGTATGCCATGTCCTTTGATTTTCATCTAGAGTCCTTTGATGATCCTTAGAAAATTCTTATTTGTGGACTCTGCCTACCCATTACCCTACGGGTAATAATTTGAAGAGGTGCTCAAGTAGGTTCCATTCTTGATAGTCCCATTCTATGATCTTGGAACCTAGGAATGCTAATGCATTATCTGATATGATAGTGGATGGTACTCCGAACCTAGTCACTATCCCTTCATAAAATTCTAGTATGTTAGACTCATTTTCTTCTTTGAGTGCTACGCCTCGGTCCACTTGGTGAAATAGTCCATTGCTATGAGAATCCACTTGTGGCCTTGGCTTGAGTTTGGATTGATGACCCCAATGAAGTCCAATCCCCATTGCATGAATGGTTGGTCAATTGAAATTGGGTGCAATGGAAGTGATGGTAACCTTTCTTTCTGTGAAGAATGCACATTTTTACACTTTTTGATCCATGTGTAGCACTACTAAACACTTGTGGGCCAATAATAACCGCCTTCATTATTTGAAATATTGTTACCCGGAGAAAAATGACCTCTGGCTTCTCCATCATGAAACTCTTGTAACACCTTCTTGATTTGATATGTTCGATGCATCTCAGTAGAACACATTGATGTCCCTTTTGAACAAAACACCATCAACAAACACATATGGAATGTCTTGTAATATGAAGTATCTCCTCTTTTATTTTACTCATTTTTGGAGGGCATAGGATTATTTTTAGGAAGTGTATCATATTTTGAGTCCAACAAGGGATAGGCACATCATCATTTTCTTTTCTTGACCATCTTGTAGTACCAAGACAACTCCATTTCCATTGCTTGCATCAACTTGTTGACTCGAGGCTAGTTGTTCACATAGTCCCTTTCCAAGACTCAAGCTTAGTGACCTTAATTTCAATGTCATATTCCATGACACGAGTGATCCATCCTACACATTTCTCATTCACATCCTTGTTCAAAAGGAAGTCCCTAACTCCCACATGAGAAACTAACAATTGGATCTTGTTGTTTGAGACTAGGTGTTTGAACTTCTTTAAGCTCCTGATCACTGCAAGGACATGATTCTCGATGAAGGAGTACCTCACTTCATAGTCCTCTAAGCCTTGACTAAAGAAGGCAACTGGTTATTCAGATCCCTCTTTGTTTTGTTACACTAAGATTGCAAAAATTATGTCCCCACCACTAAAGGCATAAAGCATGAAGTCCTTGGAGAAGTCATGATTGATGAGAGTTGGGCTTGGGATATGGCTTCTTTGATGGCTTCAAAACTTTCTTTTCCTCAGCTATCCACCTAAATTCCATGCTCTTCTTCAACATCAGTGTTATTGGCTTCACAAGAGTGGAAAAATTTGGCACAAACCTGTGGACAAAATTGATTCTTCCTAGAAATCTCTAAAGAGCCTTCTTATGGCTTGGAAATGGTAATGCTCAAATTGCTTCAACCTTTTTGGGTCAATTGTCAATCCTTCCTTGACACAATATGGCCTAGGAGCTTACCTTCGTGAGCCAAGAATATGCATTTTTGGGATTTAATGATACCCCAAATCTCCTACATCTTTGAAATACCTGTCTCAAATGAAAGAGGTGATCTGTTGCATTTTTGGAGAACACAGTGATATCATCAAGATATATTAGTACTATTTTGTTGATCAACCCCTTGAATTCCATGTCCATCACCCTTTGGAAAGTGGCTCCGGCATTAGAAAATCCAAATGGCATCTTCCTGTAGGCATAGGTGCCCCACTTAGTGATGAAATTTGTCTTGAATCGATCATTTTTTCACCATTATATGATTATACCCCGAGTACCCATCTAGAGAGAGAAAATCTTTTGACTAGATACTACTTGTAGGATTTGTTCCATTAAAGGAGTGGGTAGTGGTCTTTGAGAGATTCCCTATTCAAGTCTTGGAAGTCCACGCACAACCTCATATTTTCCATTCTTCTTCCTGACCGGGACCAAGTTGGCAACCCAACTTGAGTGCTTGATTGGAAATATAATGCTTGCCTCTATTAGCTTGTTTAGCTCTTTCTTCATTAGAGGCTAAATGTGTGGGTTGACTGGTCTTTGCTTCTTCCTGATGGGCTTAACATCTAGATCCAATTCTATTGTATGTTGTGCCAGCTTCGGATTGAATCCTCGTAGGTCCTCATAACTCCAAGTGAAGACATCTGGAAACTCTTGGCAAATTTGTATGAACTCATATCTCTCTTGCTCAATGGCCACCTTGCCAATTTGGAGTGTCTTTCCTTCCCAACAAAAATAGGTTCTGAATCATCTCCTTTGACCCGTATGTTGTATTTTTCCTTATGAAAATGGTCATTAGGATTGAAGATAGACTCCAATGTTACTAAACCTTAGGGAAGCTTATTGGTCCAAAGCTACACTACTTGATCCCTGTACTACTGCTCTAATTTATCTTGATTCCTAGCTAAGAATTCAGCCTCTTCTTGCAAGAAATTGATGATCTATTGATCATTCTCAAACACTTGCCATCTTGTGTTATTTTCTGGAATTGTTGGCCTTACAATCACATGGATATGTGGTTGTGTTTTGTCTCTTTTGATACTATCAACTACATCAAAAGTTTCCCTAACTACTGCAAGCCTATCTGTAGCTTCATTCTTCTTCCTGGGTATGGACACAATGTTGAAAGCTTCAAAGTATTCAATTAGGTCCCATACCCTATTTTTGTAGCTCTTGAGTAGGTCATTCTTTGTAGCATGTTGTCCTCTGACTCGATTGATGATTAACTCACTATCACCAAATACTTGCAAATTATTTATGCCTCTTTTCTTCCTAAAATGAAGTCCATGGATTAAGGTTTCATATTCAATTTGTGTTGTTTGAAAGAAAAAACTTGGAAATGAAAGTGAGTATTATCTCATATCTTGAGGTGAAACAAGAGCATAGCTCCTCCTGCAAGACCTTGTCTACTTCTTGAACCATCAAAGAATAACTGCCATACCTCATTATTATCCTTGTGGTTTGTTTGGTTA
The DNA here is from genome assembly GCA_018340775.1 of Taxus wallichiana var. yunnanensis. Classification (NCBI taxonomy): domain Eukaryota; kingdom Viridiplantae; phylum Streptophyta; class Pinopsida; order Cupressales; family Taxaceae; genus Taxus; species Taxus wallichiana. Next base: position 869,296,096 of record CM031238.1, read on the forward strand.
TGCTAGGGAGAGGATGGTTTTCTTCATGCAAACAATAAAATCCTAGCTCATATTCTTCCATTTTCCTTGTAGGGTCAAAATCATGCATCTTTTTTCCCATTCATCCATGAGTCAAATCTGGAATTCCTTCAACCTTAGTACCTATTTTTAGATCTAGTGAACATTCCTCTTGGTAAAAGGCTGAGCCATTTTCATTGATTGGGCTAGCCACATTAGGCTCAATGTGAAAGTTTGCAATTGGTTTTGACTGATGGTCACCTTAGCTCCATACCTTGTTTCGAATGGCATGTGTGACCAATCTAAAGATAGATATCCACCAATTTTTCCGGTGAAGTCTCTTGACAAGGCACAATGCAAAGAGTGGTGGAAGATCAATTAGACACATCATCTTGCAAGACTGGTGACATTCGGGACATGGATGTATGTGAGGATTAAACCTTGATGATCCCAACCATTCCTACTATTTTCCCATCTAGTTCACTACACCTTTAGAGATGACTTCATATTGAAGACCTAAATGATCTACTATCTATTTTGGCATAACTGAGCTACTTGCTCCCGAATCAATCATGCAATTATGCACTAACTTATCTCCAATGATCAATGAGATATAGAATGGAGGGGGCTTAAAATTTTACCTTGGTGGCTTCCTTGATTTTCTCCTTGTTGAGCTACATTGGTAAGCACCTTTTCTTGTTGATTGGGTGGCTGGTTTGACACTGACCAATTTGCCATAGCAGCTTGCAATAGGTCTCTTTGTCCTAGGATAGCCAATGAATCCCACATGGAAATGTTCACATGTGTTTTCTTCATCTGATCAATAATGTTGAAGGGGGATGAACTATCCTTCTACTACCCCTTGCTCTGCATATTCTTCTCTTGTACATGGGTTATTACAATGGGCACTTGAGCTGATCTAGAAGGTGGCTTGGGCTGACCTTGCATATTGGTAGCTGCACTTTGATTGCTAATGCCTTGTGGAGTTCTAGAGGGTTGTGGATCACTTAAACTTGATGATTGTTCCTCTCCAATGTTCCTTTTATTGGAGCATGTATTGGCTACTAAATTTTGAGAAGGTGTTTGGTTAATACCACATAAATCTTCAACCTACAATTGACAAGTGTGGTCTCATTTGGAGGTGCCTCTTGCTGATTTTCTTCTACTTTGTTGATTTCCTTCTTACCATGTCTCTTGCACGCACCCACTTTTGTCACCATAAGAGCTTGATTCAAAGCACCACTAAAACACATTGATTGGTTATGAGGTTGATTGCATGGGAAACACCTAGTCATATTATTGAGCCATATTATTTTGCACTGGTACCAAGGCTCTAGATGTGGATGTAACATTAGGATTATAAGGATGAATGGTCTATTATCAAGAGGCCTTACTTGGTTATGATTTGTAGCTTGAAAGGGTGGCTTATTAGGCTGATATGGAGGTCTATTAGGTTGAGTTTGAGGGTTGATACAATCTAAAATTTTGAGCTTGGTACCTCCTAAGTGTCACTAACTCATTACTCAAGGTTTACGATTGCTTCATGACTTCTTGGAGATCATTTGAGGTGCTTGGAAGATGAAGTATAATCTTTGTCAAATTCTATGATTTTTGAGTAGGAATAGGAGCTAATGTGGGTGTTTGACTAGTGTTTGGAGCTCTAGTTCTTGATATAGAGGCATAGGTGGCCTAGGTGCAAGTTTACCAGCTTGAATGAGATAATTCTCTTCTCTAATAGAAATGTTATAGGATGCGGGTAAAGTTATACCTCCCATGGATTGAATCATCATGGAAATATTAGAATTTAAAGCTTTAAGGAAGTATAGGAAAGCACCTTCAGCTATTGGTCTCATAGCCAATGGAATTCTATCCCATGTTCGCTGGAATCTGAATTTGAATTCAATCAACTGCTCATTAGGAGCCCTCTTGATTGTTGTCAACTGCTCCAATAAAGACATGTTATCCCCCTTTTCTCCAAATTTATTATGGAGAGATGTGCATAAATGGTCCCAATTTTGGATGGATCTTGTGGTTAGACTTTTGAACCACTGCAAAGCTTTACCCTTAAAGGAGGATGCCAACAACTTGATAAGTAATTTCCATTTCAGAAATTTCATGAATTGCACAAGACATTTGCAATGTCCTAGATATGATCAATTGGAGTTGTCTAGTTCTCTCTAGTAAAATATGGAATGTTCTTTCAAGCGTTATGCAACTAGAACTCGGGTTTTGTGCATTGAGATGCATCAATGTGCTCGCTAGTGAAGTTGACGTAGGGGTTGGGATGTGCCATCATGATTGGTCAAAGAACTCTAGTCAATTGAATGAAAGGCCTACTAGGTGGAGGTGTTGACAAGGTTTTGTTTGGTGGAGATGGAGACCTTTGAGCTCTTCTTCCTCTCCTTTCTCTTTTTGGGGATAAATGCAGATAGAAAAACAATCCTTCTTCTCTTGTTCTTGACCTTGTTTTATTTCTTCTCATGAATCTTCCAAGATTGGAATGCTGAAACCAGTGGATTCGACATCTTTTGGAGTCACTAGATGTGTAATTTCAAAGCTTCTTACAAGTCGAGAACTTATAACAAGTGCACATCAATCTTTTTGCAATAAAAATGAAGACTTTTTAGTCCCACCAGGTGTGCCAAAATTGTTGGTGCAAAATCATAACACCCTTGAATGTTTGCAACTCGATGGGTTGAGACTCTCAATGTTGATTGCATAACATGGAGCTTCTCCCAAAATGTGGGAATTTGTGAATTGGGAGATCTCTCCAAATGAAGGCCCAGTTCCTATTCCTCGTTCAGTGCACACATTCATGGTGCAGAGGATCTATTCTAAAACCTACTCTAAATTTCCAAGGAACAAGGTTAAGGAAATGTAAGAAATAAAACCTAAAATAACAAGGGTGATGCACCAAAGGAATGTTGAACACCTACTTTTCCATTAAACAAAAACCATCAAAAATGTAATACAACCCTCATATACAAATAAACAAGATTAAAATGAGAGATTAGGAAGATACAATGAACATAAGAGAGGGTTGAAATCATCCATAGACTTATCTTATTCCTCAAAGATTTGACATAATCCATTACAATGGCCAAGAGGTAAGATTGCAATTACAGTTTGAATGGGAGGTTCGAGCTCCACAAATCCACTTTCAAAAAGAGAGAAGGGAGGGTGAAAAACAAAAATGTCGACCTCTAGAAAATCTTCCTCCTTAAAAATATAGGAAGAATTAGAGGAGGAGATAGAAGAAATATGAATTCTTTTCAACACCCTCAAAAGAACAATGGATTCACCGAACAACAATGATGGTTTTTACTACAAAATCCTTTCCTCCATAATTTTTCCTTGTTTGGGAAAGAAAGGAAACCCATACTTACTTAACGTGGTAGGTGAGAATCCACTGACAGCCTTGGAAATGGAGGATTGTATCTTTTCATTATGGAGGTAGGTGAGTAGCAGACGTCGAGATCTTTCCAAAAATTCCACTCTTTCTAAAATCGAAGCTTCCAAATGAAAGTTATGATCATCTAAAGGTTAGGGTCAGGCATTCCACGTGGGCTCACAATATTTAAAATATTCTATCCATGAAAGATCCACGTGGCATCCCCACGCGTCTTAAGATTTCACCCCCTCCTTTCACTCTTGAATTTACGCCGATTGGACACTTGGCATCATCCGAGATTGCTTTAATTTCTTCATTTTTGGCTAAGTCCCTCCTTTTGGCAAAGAAACTACGTCCAACCTTAGACACATGGAGATCCACGCTAATTTGGGACCCGACCTTTGGGTCTTAACTTTAAAGTTGAGCTGACGGTGGCACCACCTTCGCTGGCTCTTGTTACTTTGCTTCAACTTTTCAAAGGACAATGCAACTTTCTTAGGGCCTAGACACATGGAGAGCCTACGCTTGTTTGGGAGCCCACTTTGGACTTTACTTTTGAAGGTGCGCTAATGAGACATGTGGAGGCTCCCTCTAGCTTTTAGACTTTTCAATGGTAGGTTCTACCTTTCTCGGAGCTCTCTAGACACATGGAGAGCCTATGCTCATTTGGGGCCCGACTTTAAATTTTCCTTTTGAAGTTGTGTCGATGAGGCACGTGGAGGCTTCACTGGCTCCTTTTTCTTTCCCTTTCACTTTTTGGGATTGTGCTAAGCTAACACATGGACTCTTTTGTTGGCCCTTTTGTACTTAGCTGATTATGGCCTCGAGTGAACACTTCCTGTTTCATTCCTTTGGGTGAGTAAAGGGCCCCATTATTTATAACGCCAAAACCCATTTTTGGGCGGGACTTTTAGATTAGCTCCCTGAAGTTGCAATGGTGGGACACTTGGCATTGTTCGCAAGCCTGATATGTATTGAGATCCATGTGGGGGTCAAGCGCATCCTGGGGTCTCCACTTTTGTTGTATCTTTTGAAAGTGCGTTGAACTGACACGTGGCACCTTCCGTGGCTCTGTTGCTTTGCTTTGGTTTGAATCACTCGGGCTTGATCTTCTTCAACATTTCCATGGCCATTCATCTTCCGACCCTGCTTCTTCATTGTCGATCCCACCTACCACTTGATTTTTTGGGATTGAATGTGAGCTCATACGAATGAACCAACCTCTCCATTTCTCTTGTGTAATGTTTTGTTTGATTAATTTTTCTCCGGAAACATTGGATAACAAGTTGTATTGGTTTCCTTTCGACTTGGGATCCAACAAGAACACTCCACTGATCTTGTGGGAAGGCTTGAAATTTATTTCTTGAAAGGGGGGAAATGGGGAGTGAGAAATAAGAAAAGAGGGATTAACATTATAGGTAGAAATCCAGAGTCCTACAACTATTAACCAAAATTTACCATCACACATATTCATAGAAATAAAACAATAATTGTTCAACACTAACAACAAGAGGAAACCATGCATAAAAATATGCACACATTCATACATCGAGAAAATGGAAAATTCTTCCTTGATTAGCATTTCAGAAAAGTTTTACAAAGTAGGGAAAAGGAGGAAACATATGCAAGAGGGGAATGGAAGAAAATAGCTATCTCATTTGTTCTCTTTAAGAACAATGCACTCTTGAGTTTACAAAATAAAAAACCAATTTGAAAAGAAAATGACTTTATAATTTATAGAATGAGAGATGTTTAATCCCCTACCCTCAATGCCTTTTCATTGCCTTTTTAGAATTTATGCCTTCTTACATCCTTCGGAAAATAATAAGTACCATTTTATGATTTAAGGGTGACTTATTACATTGAAAAATAAAGTCATTTAAAATTAATTAAAGGAACTATGAAAATGTGAAACCCTAACAAAGAATTACAATGAGGAGAGAGAAAGTGGGGGGAAGAGAAGAGAGAGAAAGGGGAGAGAGAGAAATGAGGAGTGCCAATAAAGAAGACCCACCTCGATAAAGTCCAAAAATTCTTTTCGATGATTCGGTGAAGTGCTCCACTTGTAGTGAACTCAATCCTTGAATATCTCACACCATGAAAAAGCTCGTTGAGATGATGCACTGAGACACCATTGGCTTAGTATTTAGAAGCACTCGTCGAATGAATCCTTTAGTGATAATAGGTGTTACTCATGAAGATCTAATCTAAAGAAATTGAAGCATGAAACTAACCCTATCATGATTCTTTACAAAACGGCCACACCTTGTTATGTTGAATTGAGCATTATGATGAAACACATCATGGATAGTTTGATGAAAATGATCACAAACTCCACCTTGCACATTATACTGCATAAACATAAACTATGAAATGAGTGTCGAAAGACATTGCTGAGATCCATTGTAAGTAGCCTCACTATCACCTACTCTTGCATATTCTGACGGGAAGGAAATGACTAGTTTCAGTCCTGTGAACTTAAACTCCTTGTTTTCTCGATACTTTACTACACTGTAAAAGGAAACTTACTATTTTGAGAAAGTATCAAAACTCACCTTTTATGATCCATCTAGTGAAGTTAGATTTTAGATTACCCCCATGTATATTGCTCTCATCCAGATTGTCCTTTGATATGACTTACTAATTATAGCAAGTTCCCATATGGGAAACTTACTATTCTTAGTAAGTGGAAATGTTTTAATTTCATGGTTTTGGGCACCAAGAATGTTCCTCTAGACCACCTTCCGTGTATGCTTTCCATAAATAGCAAGTGCATGTGTAGGAAGGATTACTAATTTTGGAAAGTGGGATTTTGGACCTCGATTTTCAATTAAATGAAATTTTTTGATGTGATTTTTTGGTTCTCAGTGAACCTCTAAAATTTCAATTCAACCCGGTAGACGAAGGAGAGATTTTTAATTTCTAAATTTTCGTGTGTGGGAAAGTAGGGTTTATTCGTTGAAAAAAATCTAGGGCATTTTTGTGAAATCTTACACTTGGATTCTAATGACATCTAAAAAATAGAATATTACAAGAAACCCCATGTATATCCTTACACCTATTTTCAAGTTACAAAGAAATTTCAATTCATGGGTTACAAAGTTATTTAGGTGAAGAACAATCTTGGAGCCTTCAAAAATCTGTGGTTTTTCTTGTTTTCTACTTCATATGATCGGGTAAAATGGTAGAAATGGATGGAGCATGAAAATTGTGGATGGAGATTGAATGAAAAATTGGTGGAGCTTTGGAAGCGAGATGAGGAGATGGTGGGAGAAAGAAAAAAAAAGGCTAAGTCTTGCCTTTCATGCTTCGAAAATGAAGAGAGGGGATGGGGTGCATTTTTTTGTCCCCATTTTCCATTTTGTTTGGGGACAATATGTCAACAAAAATTCACCTAATCCTAGTATTTCGAAGTGTCATTTAATCATTCCCTGAGAGGAATAGCGGAGGGTGCTAAAAACAAGCACTTGGAGGTCTCAGATGGTCGTGTGATGAACCATGGGAAAATAAGGAGTGGGGCACAATTTTTTGCACCTCTTGTCCCTTTGGAAAGGTGCAATGGGGACATGAAAATGTGCCTTATCCTCATGCTAACATGTGTCCTTCAAATATTTGACTAAGTAGTGAAACATGCTACCTTGGGAAGAGACTTGAAAATGCCATATCTCGTGCTCCGAGGAGGTCTATTTAGGAATTTAGTTATATTATTTTTATTGGAGAGGAATTTTTAGAGGAATGGAATGTGTATCATCTTTCGATTCTTACTTAATCTCCTTAAAAATTACCTTCTCTCTTGGAACCACAAAGTGTGTCTCCTCAAAATAAAATCCCTTTGAAAGCACCAAGGGTTTTGAAAATTTTTAATGTTTCGGCATATAGAGGATCTTCTTATCTTTCCGATGAGTTCCTTTTTCCGACCTAATTCCCTACAAAGCTCCCATAATCATGCGATAAAGATTTGGTGCTTTTTTACTATCTTCTCCTCACATAGGCTTAGATTGGGTCATATGAAAAAACATGTGGAAATAATGGGAGAAGGATCATTTTATTGTCTCGATCGTACCTTGAGAGACAATTTGTGAACGCCATATCTTGAGCTACCGTATGATTTTTTAGACGATTATTTATAATTTTCTGCATTAAAATGACATTTTTAAGACAATGGTGACATGATTCTAAGTCTTTATTATGACTTCAAACCTTCAAATGGATCCTTGTTTCTCGAGATCATTAGTTGTGTGTTGGAATACCGAAATGGCCCTAGAAATGCATGGTACTTGAAGATGGTTTCATTTTTTTAACATGTGGGGATTGAATTATATTTATAATGGTATAAGTTTTTTTCCATAACTCTTTCTCGAAGCTCCCAAAGTCACTCTTTGAAGAGAAGATGTTTTTTTAGTGCTAGCTCCTTAGGCCTCAAAACCAACCTTCAGTGACCTAGATCCTAAACCTTTGATTCTTTCCAAATTTTCCTTAAATCAATTCCTTGATGTTATGGACTCTTAAATACACCTCCATGATGATTATTTATCTTTCATTCCACTCCAATGATAGTGTGCCCAAATTAGAAAGGCGATGAAAGCCCCTTCTAAGCATGCTCAAAAATCACTTTGTAAACCATTGCTCCAACATGCTTGAATGATCTTGTTTGTTCCTAAATCACCTAGAGGGTATTGGAGACACCAAATATGGACTCTGAATTGCAAGAGTAGAGTTGATACCGTGGGTAAAGGTGATCTCATGGGGTGTCTTGAAGGATATGACATAAATTTTTTGACACTAGGGTATAGTTGTCCTATTTTCGGGTGAATTTTTCCCATGTAAAAACACAAGACAATAGGATGAATACCAGTAATAGGAATGTAGTCATACTTAGGATATTTAGACTTGGATTGATAATTTGTAAACATATTTTGTGGACCATGATAAATATAAAAAAATGAGCCTAGAGAAATATATTGTTCGATCAATAAATGGGTTCACTAAATGATTTAATAAAATTAAATCTTGGATAAGGACCTTCTAATCGAGATAAAAGAATAGTAACATGGAAGATCTATCTAATAGAAGTATAATAAATTTTGATATATAGTGCTTGCAGAATGACTTAGCTTGCCACCATAGGTTTGGGTGATCCTAGGTTAGTAAATGATCCGAAGAAAAATATTGTGGCATGTGTAAGCTCTAGTTTCGAAACTAGCATGTAATGATCTTACGGATAGGTGCTCCTTGTAGAGGACATGGGCGCACGGATGCTAACATATTTTTAGACACTAGTTCCTACAAGACAACTTAGGAACTGATTCTTTTTGTTTCACTTCTCATTGCCTTTAGCTTGTTATAGGTCATGCCGAGTTCACTACACTTCTATTATGTCACACCTTGTAAAACTTCAAACCATAACTACCTACACAAGACTCAATTTCACATTATATGAATATAAATATACATATGCATGAGTCACACCTGAACTCGGTATTCACTAAGCATTGCACTACATTTGAGACTCTATGTAGCTCTTGTGGTTTGTGATTGAAATTGTGTCCCTTGAGCTATTATTCCCTAGTTTCGAGTCACATAAATAATATAATGCTAAAAATACCTTGTCCCCATACGGGAATGTGTGATATGGAATTTAGAATAACCACTACCTATATAGTGAATAATGTAGCCTAAAGTGCAATCCATTGCGTTATTCTTGTGTATGTGGTAGATATAGATAAGATAACAATATTGCCCCTTGGAATAGTTAGTAGGTTGTGTATATATGTGTTCTTCATTTGAATTTTGGCACATAGTGACACCAAAATATGACCTACGTCATGAAAAAAAAAATAAAAGACCAAAATCCAAAGCAAACCAAAAAAGTGGGAAAATAAGCAAATAGGACGGGAATGCCTAAAAAGACATTAGTACTTGTGTGTTACTTTCATGTCTAGGCATTATATTCGTATAGAAATAAAATATAAATATGAGGAAAGACATGAACACGGATCCCTTAGACTAAACCAAAAAGATGCAAATGCCACATAACAAATGCAAGCGAGAGGAAAAACAAGAAATAAAAGGAATAAAGAGGTGTCACCAGTCCTAGTTTCCAAATGTAGAAACATGCATATAACAACATACTAGAGGCATAATATAATAGTTATAAGTGTATATTTTACTCGACTATAATAAAACATCAACACAATTTTTAATTACTAAGAGGGGAGTGGGATTTGTACTATGAATTAGGTGTAAATATCCTAGTAATTCATCATGTTATTGTTCATTTCCATTTCTAAATCATTCTCATATGCTTTCAAGACATATTTTCTAACACAAATTTTATGAATTTAATTAGTTGTAGTCACATTAATCCCAAATTTAAAAGTGCCCTTTTAAGAGCATTTATGTTATTGCATATTTTCCAATATCAACATAAAACTTCTTGTGAGGAGGATTATTATGTTGATGGACGATGTATTCAATTTAGACATTATTGGAAGATGAACACACCACACGTGTCAAATTATTATAAGTATAGTTTTCTTGTTGAAATCATATAACCCTTTTCCTTTAAAAATATTATTTCTTGAAACTAAATCCATGAGATGAAAACATAATATAAAATCCTTGTGAACTATTTCAAAAATACCTGTAATAGATTTTATCTCATTAAATTCATGATATGCATAGAAGGGATTTACTCAAAAATCTTTCAAAACATTAAGGAAATTACATTTTGGGATATGTTGAAATAGAATCTATTTCCTTTTCTTTTATACTCCCATACTATGCTAAAAATACGGAGAATAACAAATACACCAAAGAATTATGGAGAAGGGAGTATTATCATATCTAGACATAAGTTTGTTATCCATTTTTGTAACCCCTTGCAAAATGGATCAACCTATAGGTTTGGACATTGATAATTAATGGGATCAATTTACAAGGTATCTCGTAATGAGATTTCTCATTGCGGAAAAGGTTTGAAGCAGGATTTACATTAATGCTCAAATTGGAAAAATGTATAGATTTTCGGCTTGTTGATGTATGTCAACCACTCCCTCTTGTTGCTTGAAAACACATTCTTATTCTCGCATGACAACCCTTTTTCTATCGTTCAACAATGCTTCTTCCGTCACCCGATAACACTTGACTTATTCCTATCACGTGACAATTCCTTCTTCTTGTTGCATGAAAATGTTTCTTCATGTCTCGTGACAATTCCTTATTCTTGTCGCACGATAACACTTCTTCCTATCACGCGACGTTGCCTTCTTCTTGTTATCACGTGACAACGCTTCTTATTATCACGTGACAATGCTTCTTATTATCATGCGACAATGCTTCTTCTTGTTGTGAAACAACACCTTATTCATGTGGTGTGTTAATGCCTTCTTCTTGTCTTGTGACAACGCTTCGCTTGTCACACAATAACACCTTATTCCTATTGCACGACAACCATGCTTCCTTCTTGTTGTGCAACAAGGCTTTCACTCATCATTGGCGACTCTTCCTTCTTGTCATGCATTATCTAGTGGTTTTCGTCGGTGACAACAAAGAGTTTCAGATACGGCGAGGAAATTAAAGATATTGCACAAGGTAGCTCAACAACCAGATTAATGAGGTATGGCACCCTTGTTCGTCATTCAAGAAAAGTAGCATTGAAAAGTGAACAAGCATGGCTTCCCATACCTATGTACATGCATTTAAGGAAGGATGTTGGTTGGTAGCTTATTTTCTCTATATATATTTAAATTCCCCTCATTTAAAAGGGAGATATTATCGAAATTGTAAAGGAACTCTGCCAAAATTGTTCCAACACTTTTGTGAGCTACAGTCCTCAAATTTATGCATTTGTGAAGGATTCCTTCCTTTTACATATCTTGTAATGGATTGTGAATCATTTTAAGAAATAAAATTAGTGTTTTTGGCACTTCTTTCCCTATCTTGATTTACATTGTATTTCTTTCCTTATTATATTTTTAGGTATATTGTGCATATTGTGTTCCTTTGTAGGGATTAAATTTGTTGTGCTCCACAAGATTGGAGGTTTGAATGTGTTTTGGGACTATGGCATTTTATCTTCCCTCTTCTTCCCCATTTTCATCCACTTTCACTCACTAGGAATCTCTCTAGTCTTGTTTTGGTGCTATCACCTCCCTTAGTTTAGGATTTACATTTATGTATTTCTCTCTCTCTCTGGTCCCTTGGAATTGATAGTTTAGGAGTAGGTTAGCATTATAATAGGTTAGGAACTAGCCTTCTCTAGAGGTTTGTCTTAATTGCAAGGGTCCCACACCTTGAGACAATCCCATGTTAGTCAAAAGTAGGGTTTTGTAATGTGCAAATCCCAGGGTGCTACTTTTCTGACATAATAAAGTTCCCTAGTACATATGTATTTAAAGTGTAGAGGAATTAAAAAGGAATGTAAACTATTAGAAAATAATACTCAATGAAATGCGGTCTCATGATCCGTAATGATTACAAGATTTGCAAAAAAATGGGTTGGTTTAGAAGTCTTTAGATTTTTCATATAAATGTAATTGTCAGCGTAAAGGCACATCTCACCAAAAATTCCACAATCCTTCTAGCATGTGTCATAATGGATGTGTTTGAACGGATGAAATGTAATAACTACTTGTTAAAGATTGTGGCTAACAAAAGACATCTGACCCTCACAAAGTATTGACATTGTTCTACAAAATACAATCGCAAAGTGTCCAATGATATCACTTCACCACGAGTTGCAATCATACTCCCAACCTTATGGATAATACACTTTTTTCATCAATTATCTAATTTTTTTGCAAAAAATTATACGAAAATCTTTTCAAGTAATGACACACTCTATCACAATAGGTGTGATATAACATACCTTTTATAAGCTGCGTCGGTGTATGTTTATGAAAATATTCACATGGGAATACCAATAATCTCTAAAAGAACATTTATCCTTTTTTCAAATGGTGGACCCAATTTACATTTCTCTCAAAAATTTGTTTAGCAAAAATCTTGAATATATTGATGATTGGAAATCAACTGAGAGAACAAGCTAATTAATTTCCCACACTCTGCCTTCTTGTAATTAGGAATCTTCACCTACTCAATAATAATCTATAACTTGGCTATCATCTAGATTTTAATGTTTCCTTTGCAAATATGTCCATTCCTTACTTGGGGTCATCCTATCTAGCTATCACTAGTCTCACGTTGCATTAAGTTGGATGTTGAGATAAATTCAATATTTTAATTTCATATTGACGAATGAGAAATGAAAAGACAGAACAAGAATACGATCCTCGTATATATTTATGTGAATTATATAGAAGGATGAAATTGGTATACACATTGTTCATGAATATGCCTCACATAAATATGGAATCACAAATTCCACTAATCGTGGACATGGAAATAAATGGGTTTATTTTTAAAAAAGGTCTAGGAACCTTCAAGAGAAAATTAATTAGCAAGTGTTTCACCGAATTCACAAACTTTGTGAGCAACCTCCCATATTTGATGAAACTTTGTGGCCTCTATTGCACCATTGGGAAGCTCTACCATGTGGCCAATGTTGCGGTCACCATTTAGTATTCAAACTATACATGTTTGGAATAGGGATCGTGAGAGGATTTTTTGTTTTTTGGATGAAAAGGATCTTATATAATATTAAATGAAACATGATACAAGATTCTCTCAACAAAAAATGCAGGTGGTATGAGAGCATGCCCCAAAGCCACAAACACACTAGGCCAAGCCTAGGAAAAAAAAAAAAAAAAAGTTTAAAAAAACCATTCGAAGGAACATAAGGACCAGGAGAACCGAAGGACCCCTGAGAGGCAGGGGAAACAAAGTGTCCCTTCTTCTCCTTATATTTCATGACAATAGTCCACAGAGCCAATGCAAGTGGAAGGATCGTGCGAGGGCTATCCCGACTCAAGTCGAACTAGAAGACTCAAAGACATGTGAGCGCCCGATACCACCGCCATTCGGGAAATCTCAACACTCATATTTTCAGAATGTTGGGGGGAATCATTGACTTTTGAATTTCTCCCCATTTAAAGGAACTGCGGGGGTTGTACTCGTGACTCCTTTCCCTAATTCCTCAGAAGATAGCTCTTCTTGTTCCTTAGAATAGTCCTCCTTATTCTCCATATTCAGAAAAGGACTACTCCATCCTCCCTTATGTGATGAATTCCTTTTACGGATACTCTTCTTCCCTTGAGGGCAATCTTCTGTAAGTGTCCTGGAATTCGACATGCCCGACATCTGAACGTTGTATTTTTGTAATCCAAAATATGGACATGCTGATGGTTCCCTGTGCTCAGGAGGATCTTATCAGGTAGCCCTTTGCTTAGACCAATTTTGGCACAAATTGTAACACATGTTCTAAGGCTTGCCTCATCCCTGGATATATCCGCCTTGAGGAATCTTCCCAGAGCATTCCCTATATCTTCCATAGCACTCCAAAAATGCAAAGGGAGGTTCGGGAGATGCACCCACACTGGCATCGTAGTGACAATATGAGTATTTGGGTCGAAGAACAAAAACCATGACATGAGGAATAAACCGACATTTCCCCAAAACTAGGGACCATCCGACAGACATTTTCTATAATCCTCTTCCTCCTTGAAATGAACCACAAAGAATCCCTTTGAGAAAAAAGAAATAACGCATTTGTTTGACCAATTATCGAAACCCACTGTGTGAGGGCCGAAGAAGCTAGGCCACATTCTGTTAAATCTTCTTATCACTGCTAACTGGGCCAGTGAGAGGAGATGGGCGCAAACCTCCGAATTGTTTAGACTAAGTGTTTGCATTTCTTCTACCAAATCCACAATATATGCCTCTTTTAAGTCGAGGCCTTTCATTTAGCTGCTGCAATGCCTCCTTGAATGAGGGAAATCTTGTTTCTGCTTTGTGGAAGGGGTCTCCCTCTTGCCGCGGCTTCCAAATTCATCCTTCACAGATCCCCTCGGCCTAGTTCTTTGCGATTGAAACCCTCCACCCGAGCTCGCACTTTGCTGTTGTTTTCTGTCTAGGTTAGGGTTACAGGTAGCTTAAGTAGCTCATAGCCATCCTCAAACACAATTTGATGACAAAAATTTTGTTCTCTGCATGAGAGGAAATTTTTTTTTTTTTTTTTTTTTTTGGGTGTTGCTTTTATCATATTTTTATTGAACCATGAAAGTGATGGAGAGAAAGTTAGTTTGTATAGCTTGGTTAAAGCTCTCTATGTTATGTATTGATTGGTGAATTGTTGGTTTGTGTTGATTATTCTATGGCGATTTATTTATGTCTAATTTGTTATAGATAATTATTGTTAGATTTTGTTGTTGAGGAGATGACTCATGGACTACAATGAATGTAAGATATGCACAAAATGGTGTGGGCGTCCATCATAACATTATGGAAAGTGTATTTTTGTTGAAAGTTGTAGTTGCTAATTTCTTTATCGAAGTGTATACAAAATGTTTAGTCATACACAAAGCATGTGAACAATTTCTCTAAATGACTCTAGGAAATGTGGTATTGTAGAATACATTTATCCATTTATTTTATTTTATTGAAACAAAATCACAAACTAACCTTGATTTGGCATCCCTTCGTAGGAGAATGTGACTTGTGTGAATTTTCCAATAATAATATACAAAAAAAAAGAAAAAAATTGTTTCAATTATAATTTCATTTAATTTTATTGACTATTTGTTATATAAACATAATTTTATTAATAATTAATAATAACATATAAAAGACATGCTCTTTCAATGTAAATCTCCCACGTCTAATACAAATGGCATAATTGAATAGATAGTTCGACATACGCTTGATCTTAATTTAGTTTGAATTGTGGATGGTTGGTAGTAGTGTTGACAATGGAGTATTCTCGTTGAATACATTCTTCTTCTTGTTACTTACTCTACCTCTTACTCACAACCAACTTGTCATAGCCTTCGGAATAGCAATTTAGTTTGAATTATAATTCTTCACAACATAATTGAGCAAGAGTGGATCTATTACATGGGTGGTTGAACTTCCACATTTATCTTTCCGTCAATCTAGTTTAAATAGCTTTGTACTCTCACGGTCAATCTAGTTGAAATAATATGACGTTAAAGTCTTTACAAACCAATCTGAAAAAAATTATCGTCAAGGTGATCGCAATAGATTACTTTGAAAGCCATGCAATCGCGGAAGAATTAGAACACAAATTTCTTGAAATTTAAAACAAATACTTAGAAACATCAACCTAAAAATTGAAATTTAAAATAAAAATAACGTAAATAATAATATAGAAATTGGAAGAGTGTTGCTCATTACGAGATCAACAACCAATAAACTGTTTACCACTTTTTGAGGAGGATTTATTATTGGTTGGTTGACGATCAACCTTATAAATATATGTGAGGTTTAGACTAAGAAGTAGAAATTGAAGCATAGAGTCCTCTGAACAATTCTAATTCTATTAAACATTTAAATTGAAAATTCTGAAATCTAAAAGAATATAGTTGAATTGGTGCGAGAATAATAATAAGTAACATTTTCTTCTTGTTACTTACTCACAACCAACTTGTCATAGCCTTCGAATAGCAATTTAGTTTGAATTATAATTCTTCACAACATAATTGAGCAAGAGTGGATCTATTACATGGGTGGTTGACTTCCACATTTATCTTTCCGTCAATCTAGTTTAAATAGCTTTGTACTCTCACGGTCAATGCGGTTGAAATAATATGACGTTAAAGTCTCACAAACCAATCGAAAAAAATATCGTCAAGGTGATGAAATCAATGATACTTTGAAAGCCATGCAATCGCGGAAGAATTAGAACACAAATTTCTTGAGATTTAAAACAAATACTTAGAAACATCAACCTAAAAATTGAAATTTAAAATAAAAATAACATAAATAATAATATAGAAATTGGAAGAGTGTTGCCTGACGTATCAACAACCAATAAAGCTGTTTACCACTTTTTGAGGAGGATTTATTATTGGTTGGTTGCCGGTCAACCTTATAAATATATGTGAGGTTTAGACTAAGAAGTAGAAATTGAAGCATAGAGTCCTCTCGAACAATTCTAATTCTATTAAACATTTAAATTGAAAATTCTGAAATCTAAAAGAATATAGTTGAATTGGTGCGAGAATAATAATAAGTAACATTTTCTTCGTGTATTTTTATAGGTAACTAAATTGGTTAATATTCTTCAACAAGTGTTGTATTGAACATCCTTTCCTTAACACTTTTGAAACAAGATTGGATCAATTATTTCCAAAATTCACCATATTGGTTTTAACTCTTCAATTATTTTAATGTAGAAACATAACGAGATTACCGTATTTGTGAAGGTTGTGCTACTAACAAATTTTAAGATAACCATATAATAAGTAATTTAATCTCGATTAGAACTTAATTTAGGAAGAATCAAAATTATTTGGATACCTTCATTCCTATCATATTCAAATATGTAAATGGTTAAACGAAGGATATCTACTCTTATTTATTATTTTTCTTTATACCTTGTGTAAGCATATTGTCTAGTAATTCTTTATCTTATTTTTTACCGTATTTTGTCATTACATCAATGAATAGTTTAAAAACAAAATGAGAAAAAATAAAGATTGCAATGCTTTGCCGACATTATCACACATATAATTTAATAAAAAAATATTTTAGAATTTTGTAAAAAGTAGTTGTAAATAATAATTATTATATTTATAACTACTAACATAATAATAATTCTATATCTTAATCATACATTTCTACAAACCCTAAGGTTAATATTTATACAAATCCTAAAGTAACAAATCTTATATTTCAAACATTTTTAAATTAAAAATGTATATAATATAATGTGGCTAAAATATTAAATTTTAAAGTTGACTTTTTTTTTTTTTGAGCCATCACACACCTCTTTTCCTTTGAGTGATACAATTGTAAAATGCCTAAAAACATCAATCAATTGTTATTATAAACATAAAAATTAATAATAATAGACAATAGAAAACCTCTTTTAAATATATTTTCATTTAAATTTACTAATTAATATTTCTTAAACATACAAATTAATAATAATATATAAGAGCGCTTACAGCAATTCATTATTGAGTATATAGTTCATAGGCTTGATCTTAATTAAATTTTAATATTTTTGAGGACGGTGGTAGTGTTAACTGAATTGTTCTGCATCAACATATCCCCAAAGAAATGTGTTAAAACCTCCGGGAATATCAATCCTGAATCAATTAAAATTCCTCATGGAATAATTAAGCATAAATTATTTTGATCAATGACATGTCCTAAATTTTATCTATCCGTCAATCTAGTTTAATACCGTTGAAATGCAACAAGATATAAAATGTGTAAATACTTTTCAACTGCAAGATGACAGTAAAGTCTAAACGAACCAACCTGAGAAAAATGGCGTTGAGGAGAACATCATCGATAGTTTGGATGTCATGCCGTCGACTGAGACTGAAAACACAAACTTCGTAGAAATATAAAACGAAGGGTTGATTTGGAGCAACCATGAAATTGAAGCATAAAGACTTGCTGTTTATGTTCTTTGGCACATTCTTAATTACATAAAACTTCTAAATATAAATTTCCAAAACCAAGAGAGTTGTAGTCGAGTTGGTACAAGATGATGTTTTTTTTTTTTTATTTTGATGTGTAGTGTATGTAATTAGAGACTGGCTTATATATATTGTCAGCAATTTTTCCTTATGTGTGGTTTGGATAACTTTTATGAGATTGATGAACACCGTACTATAGGAGTATAATGGTAAGTTTGTTGTTGTTTATTTTGATGATATCTTGATCTTTAGTAAAACTAAAGAAGAACATTTGAGGCATCTAAGGGTGGTTATATTTGAAGTGTTAAGCAAAGAGAAACTCTATGCAAATATGAAGAAGTGCACATTTATGCAAGAGAGTTTGGTATTCTTGGGCTTTATTATTTCAGTAGATGGGTATGAGATGGACTCGGAAAAGATAAAGGCAATTATTGAATGGCCTACTCCACAGTATAATAGACACGGGGGTTCACTTAGTAAAAGTATAGTATAACATGTGCGTTCAAAGGGTATGTAAGAATACCTTTAATTCTAGTTTCTACTTCTAATTCTTCAATTGATAATGCCCCCTCTGTTATATTATTAGAATGAAAATACCCCTTATTTTTTCCATGTACCTTACTTACCCATTTTTCAATTACAATTTTATTTACTCCTTTTTATTTCTAGCCTAATATATTAGACAAAAAATATATTATATTTCTCACTCATTTTTTTAATATGCATTTCCTCTTGAAAGATAGTTTGAATTCATTGAAGACCAATTACAAATCACCTTATATATGTTAAGCTTTAATTATTTATCAATAGTTCTTCAAATAGTTAAGATGGTGAAATAATATCACTTGAGTTGAAAAACATACTCAATCCTAGTTTTCTACCATCTTATTATTTCTTTGGTTAAGAATCTATATTTCTTTATTAAAAAGAGATTATAATTTAATTTATAACGACACTCCTTTTGCAATTGTAAGGTATTTACTTTTAAAAACTAGGGTTCAAATGTTTTAGTTTTATATTAAAATTAAACATCCATTTCCTTTAGCCCACCTCTCTAACCTACCTCCAATACCCGATTCAAAACATTAATAAATTAAACCCTTTCAACCCCTCATGTCTACCGGTATATTGACTTTAATTTTATTAATTTTAATTACCTCAATATGAACCACAACGTGCTAGGATATTGCCTAGCTAATGAACCCCGTGATAATGAGAGGTATGAAGCTTTCATGGTCTAACAACATTTTACATAAAATTTATTAAAAATTTCAAGAGTATTGTAGCACCTATAACAGATTGCATAAAAGGAAGGCAATTTTTGTGGACAAAGGAAGGCGAGGATAGTTTTCGATTCTTGAAGGAGAAGTGTGAGAGGCACGCATTTTGGCACTACCGATTTTGATAAAGTATTTGAGGTTGATTGTGACGCCTCACATGTGGGTATTGTTGTTGTTCTAAGTCAAGGTGGAAAGCGGTAGCTTTCTTTAGTGAGGCTGAATGACGTAAGATAGAACTACTCTACTTATGATGTGGAATTTTATGCAATTGTACAAGCATTAAGGCATTAGAGGCATTACCTAGTGCACTAAGGAGTTTGTGTTATTCTAATGACATATAGCCACGAAGTGTGTGAATACCTAAAAGAAGTTGAATAGTAGGCATGCAAAGTGGGTATCATTTTTGTAGGGTTATACTTTTTCTCTAAAACATAAATATGAAAAATAGAATCAAGTTGCGAGACGCATTGACTAGGCGTGTGACTTTCTTTACCACTATGGAAAATGAGGTGGTGGGTTTTGAAGCAATAAAGGGTTTGTATTCTTTTGATTCTGATTTCAAGGGTGTTGTTGAAAGGTTAATTCGTCTATTATCGAGATAATGTAGGAGATGTCTGGATGAGTACATTTTAGAGGATGGCTACTATTCAAGGGATGCAACTATGTATTCAGTTGGGTCTATGAGAGAGAATATAGTGAAAGAGTTGCATAGGGAGGATTGGTGGGAATTTTGGTAAAGATAAGATGATAGCCTTGGTAGAGAAATACTATTGGCCAAAGCTAAAAAGAGATATGGTAAGATATGTGGAGAGATGTCAAATTTTCCAAGTCTCGAAAGGTCATGCACAAAATACGGGGTTGTGTATGCCATTGACTATTCCTAAAGGATTGTGCACAAATTTGAGTATGGATTTAGTCTCAAGATTAACAAAACCAAAACGAGGTAATGACTCAATTTTTGTGGTTGTTGATAGGATTTCTAAGATGGTTCATTTTATTTCCTACAAGAAAACAAGTGATGTGACATGCCTAAAAGATTTTTTTTTCAGAGAAGTTGTTCGTTTCCATGGTGTTCCAAAAACCATTACTTCAGATAGGGACACTAGGTTCTTAAGTCACTTCTGGCAGACTTTATGGAAGAAATTGGGAACTCAACTACGGTTTAGCGTGCCTATCATCCTCGGGGTGATGGGCAAACAGATGTGGTAAATCAGAGTTTACAAAACTTGTTAAGGTGCATCGTTGGGAAAAGCCAAAACAATGGGAGTTAGCATTACCAAAAGCTGAGTTTGCATATAATAGTTCCATAAATAGGTCCATAGGAAAGTCTCCATTTTCAATTCGGTATGGGAGTAATCCAAATGGGGTGTTAGATTTGGTACTGACTACCGAGTTGATGGCTTGAGAGAGTCAATAATGATGCGAAGAATTTTCCAAACATATACAACAATTGTAAGAAGAAGTGTAGAAGAAACTACGAGAATAGTAATGATAAGTATAAGGAAATAGTAGATGTGCACAGACGGAGAAAGGTATTCATAGTTGGTGAGTTGGTTATGGTATATCTATAGAAGGAAATGTTTCCAAAAGGAACCTATAACAAGCTGAAATACAAGAAGATTGGTCCCTACAAAATCATGAAAAAATAAATGATAATGCTTATGAGGTAGAATTGCCAGGGAATTTTGATTTTTCTCCAATGTTTAATGTTTCATATTTGTATTATTTTCATGGGGATGGTGTAGAAGGGGATGTTATTAATGAAGTAGTAGATTGGAGGCAACGAGGTTCCGGTGAAGAAGAAAGAAGAAGTGGATCAGATTCTAGATAAGAAAACAATGGACACGTGACATGGGAAATACAACAAATATTTGGTACATTGGAAAGGATTGGAATAGGAGGACAATACTTAGGTCATAGAGTGGGAGATTAAGAAGTTGGATGTAGATAAATGGAAGAAGTTTGAAGAATACAACTTGCAGGGAGCTACATTTTTTCAGCGAGGGAGAATGATGCGCGTAATTAGCGGGAACTTGACAAGGTCATAACTTGAGCTCTAAGTGTCCGTTGAGTCTGCTTTTTTAAACCACATGTTTCGATGAGATGAACACATCGGAAACCTGCCCCTATAATTGGGGCAAATTTCGGCACATTTTCGGGCCCTAACTCTTCCATCTTGATCTTGAAAAATAGGATTTAAGTTGTAGGATTTTTCCTATTTTTAGGCATTAGTTAATTTTGTTCTATTACTTGCATTATGCGTTAGAAAGTTGGCAATTCCTCTAATCTAGGAATTTAGAAGATGTGTGAAAATTTCTATGCCGTATCAATAAGCATGCAAACTTACTAAGAATTGAAGGTTCTAGTAAACTCCGCTAAAAATAGTAATTTCGCCACCTATAGTAGATTTAGTCAAGTTAGATTTTTCTTGGAAACTCGAGTTGGGATGTGTTTTCCTATTTAGGAACATTGTAATTCATTATTTGATAACAAAGAAGGAGATCTATTTTCTTTTCGTGTTTATATTATTTGCAGTGTATCAAGTTTATTCATAATTTGGCTATATTAAAACTCACTTTGATAAATTATTGTTACAAGATTCCCTAATGTATGCCATAGAGCTAGGTTCAATTTGCACAAACTCAAGATATAGGTATAAGGATAGAGACATTCTATTATATGACCAAAGGTTCTTTTTTTATCACTTTTTTGAACCTATTCTACAATTATTATTAAAAATTCTTCAACCTAGCACGTTTAGAGATCCTTTCTATTCTCTCTCCATGGACATGTGACATAGTTGTATCTAAATTCATTACCCTTAATATCCTATTCTATATCGAATTCAATGTTTTCTCATATACTTATTAGCATTTCTAAGACGGAATACTTATAATGATTTTCCACATTATTCATTTCCAAAAAAATCTTTTAAAATATGTAAAGCTGATAAATAAAAACTTGTAATTTAGCGAAATACTTATAAAAATGATAAATGTTATATAATGAAGT